>CAUDMG010001614.1:1135000-1337500 GCA_958450375.1 Homarus gammarus | reverse complement strand
GGGAGGGAAGGTGGGGGTGAGGGGTAGGGAGGGAGGGAGGGAAGGTGGGGGTGGGAAGAGGGGGGGAGGTGGGGTATTTTGATTGACATAGTATTTCAGTAAGTAGATTTTGTTTATTGAAGATATTTGTTTTAGCTCATAAAATTCATACAAATTACCCAGCCAGAATATAATTTACATTGCTGAAATTCTTACAATTTGATGCATTTTGAATATAAGCATCATAGATTTTGCATTAGACATACAAATTTTAGATCTACTTTAAGTATTTTGTTTACTCTGAATAAATATGTTATCTTTTGTGCAAAATATATGACATTTATATTCAAAATATTCCTGGTCTTACAAGGAATCCAGCAATGTCAAATATATTATCCTAACTTTAGTCTGAGGTATTATTTATTACTAAAAAGGTAAATATTCTGGTTTCTCCCACACATTTCTCTGGTAGGGAGGGTTGGTGGGGGGTGGGAGGGACCGACCGACCATCTGGCGCAGTTGGAAGAGGGGGGGGGGGGAGGCAAGTTGGGGTACTTTGATTGACAGATAGTGTCGTGAAGAATATTTTTTTTTTTTTATTAAATGAAGATATTTGTTTTAGCTCATAAAATTCATACAAATTACCCAGCCAGAATATAATTTACATTGCTGGAATTCTTACAATTTGATGATCATTTTGAATATAAACATCATAGATTTTGCATTAGACATACAAATTTTAGATCTACTTTAAGTATTTTGTTTACTCTGAGTAAATATGTTATCTTTTGTGCAAAATATATGACATTTATATTCAAAATATTCTTGGTCTTACAAGGAATCCAGTAATGTCAATTATATTATCCTAACTTTAGTTTGGATGTATTATTTATTACTATACCTTAAAATCTAGTGGTTTTTCCCCCAAACATTTCTCAGAGAGGGAAGAGCCAGGAGTGTGAGAAGAGGGGGAGGGAGTCGAGTCCATTATTTGAATGGACATTAATTTGGCGACTGTATTTCTCTATTTCTCTTAAGTATTAATTGTGGGAATGTACCATCATAAAATTAAGATGTTATTTTTACTAGAACATAGGTATTGTGTCAGAAAAAGTGGAGTTTGGGGGTCAGCCGGTCTCTATTTCATTTAATCCCATATGTTATGTTGTTCACTTTACGCGTTTCTCACTTTCCGCGGTACCCTGTGGGTTACATTAACCGCGTAAAGTGAGGGTTGACTGTATATATATATATATATACTCCTGTATATATGTGTGTGTGTGTGTGTGTCTACAAGTATCATGTACACCCACTAAAAATTATTTGGCACCCTTATTGATTTAAGGGCGATTTATGGAATTTTTACGAGTGTTTCTGATTTTACGCATTTTTTGGCTTTACGCGAGGTCCCAGGAATGTAACCCTAGCGTAAGTCGCGAGTGTACCGTACTGTATCTGCCAACAGTCAGTCAAAATTTTTTTAAGTCTCGTGGATAGCTTAATTTCGATCGCAAATCTTAAATAATGGGTCACTAATAATTTTTTGTGAATAAGTGAATTCCCAGATATGGAGTTTGCAAATATAGTGGGGCAAGTGTACCTGTTTTTCATTTAATTTCTTTTAATAATTGCTTACGCTGTGTCATATGGATTTTCTAGCAGCCCAGAGTGTATAACTATTGACTTGGAGATTACGATAGTGGTAGCTCCTCCAAGGCTGTGACCACCCATGGTTCAGCATTGATCCGGCCCTGGTGGTTCCGGAAAATAAGTGGTCGACCTGTATTTATATTTGAAATAAATGTAATATTACACAAAGTACGATGACTGAATCTCTCTTAACCTCGACTAGAGTCAACAAGATAAGAATGTGATGACTAACCTGAAGTTTTAGATGAATCCACAACCTCAAATTCATCGCTGTCACCATTCCCAGTCACCACAGGCTGACTAATCTCCATCTGCTGAAACAATAGCAATTTGTTAATCTCCACAGGAATAAGAAGTAGAACCATGATAAATCGGACTCATTGGGGCAGACCCCAGTCCGAAAAATGCACTCAACAACTAAGGTCTTTAAGCGTATAAGGTCATTAAAACAATATTACATCAACAATAATAATAAAAATATGAAACAGAACTCTCTGGTCTGAAAATCACACTTTTAAGTCTGGTTGTCAACAACTGTTGTCACTGAGAATAATTTGAGATTGCTATTTACTGTAAAGTATTATATGTAAGTAACCACAGATTTTGTCTTATGAATAGAGAAAACTATACACTGTACAGTACTAGAAAGATAAAAATAAGAGCAAATAAGTGTAGTACAAGAAAACCTCCGATAACGACGGTTCTAGTAACGACAATTCATATTTAATTTAGGACCCAATTCAATTTACACCATTATTTTCTTCGTATTTACGACAAAAATAGAATAAAAATTTTAATAAAATTACTTTTACATATAAATAATAACTAAATCCCGGTATGTATATATTGTACAAATAAAAAAAAAGCGCTTTGTGAACAAAGGCTGCCGAGTTTGTATAAACAGTCACAGCTTCAGTCACAGGTGGCGGGCCTTTTGTTTACATACAGCTGAACAGGAACAAGAGAAAATTTTTCTCAGGTTTCTTACTGCATTTTTGTGTCCTTATTCAACATGAGCAAGAGAGCAAGTGATGGTAGTGCTGGATCAAAAGCTAAAAGAAAGTGCATAAGCTTAGCCCAAAAACTAGATGTGTTAAAACGATATGAAAAAGGTGAGAGGTCTGTGGATATTATATGGAGCAAGCAATGAACTTATTTTCTAAAGTGGATCCATTAACAGAACGAAGCATTAAAATTAACAGGAACATGAACAACCCCTTTGACCTCGACAAAAAGATGGATAATGAGAAAAGAAAGCAGTTGTGCAAGGTTCTTTAGACAGCTTTAGTATTTGAAGACCTAAACCATCAACTTCAGCTACACCATCAAATTCAGCATCATAAGCACCTTCAGCAACAACTTCAGGTTAAGTAACAGTTTCAGTAACAGGTATGACATCTTTATGAAAAGCTACAGCTTCAGCCAGAGTTGAACCTAGAGCTTTAGCCAGAGTTGAACCTAGAGCTTCAGCCAGAGTTGAACCTAGAGCTTTAGCCAGAGTTGAACCTAGAGCTTTAGCCAGAGTTGAACCTAGAGCTTCAGCCAGAGTTGAACCTAGAGCTTCAGCCAGAGTTGAACTTACAGTTTTAGCTAGAGTTGAACCTACAGCTTCAGCCAGTTGAACCTACAGCTTTAGCCAGAGTTGAACCTACAGCTTCAGCCAGTTGAACCTACAGCTTCAGCCAAAGTTGAACCTACAGCATCAGCCAGAGTTGAATCTACAGCTTCAGCCAGAGTTGAACCTACAGCTTCAGCCAGAGTTGAACCTACAGTTTCAGCCAGAGTTGAACCTACAGCTTCAGCCAGAGTTGAACCTACAGCTTCAGCCAGAGTTGAACCTACAGCTTCAGCCAGAGTTGAACCTACAGCTTCAGCCAGAGTTGAACCTACAGCTTCAGCCAGAGTTGAACCTGATGACTTCATCATCTGAGTAAAAACTCACACAATATTCACTGGCTGTCCATATGTTTTAGACTTCATCACCATTGGTGGGTAGAATTTTTGCTTTACATTCATAAGTATTATTTATAGCATATATAAACAGTAATAAGCATTACTTTCCTATTCTTATGTAGAAAAATGACGATAAGTTTTCACATGTACTCAATTACGTACGTTGGCGTTCCCAATCGTCTCGCTTTTTTTCTTTATCATTAGTGGTTAGCCACTTTTATTGTACCATTTATTAACATTAAATAACATTACTCAAAACACACATACTGTATTAATTCATTTACATTAATTTTACTACAGCTACAACCAGGGTCTTATTTTCTTTAGTTTCAGATGTAGAACCATTGTCATGAGTGTAATGCTGTCTTGTCTCCTCTTGTGTGTTTTAATATTTTATGTATTATTAATGAATTATATAGTTAATTTCACATATATAAACATTAATTCAATCAAAAACATATTCAGTAATAAACATTAATGAATCTTTTGTACGTATTCCTAATAAGATAAATGACGCTGTTTCCACGAGTGCTCTCGTATACGTTGGCGTTCAACTATCAGTCTCACTTTTTTTTTTTACTATCAGTGGTTACTTCTGTACATTAAATAACATGAATGAAAACATACATATTTTTTTACATTAATTTTACTGCAGGTACAACCAGGGTTTTATTTTCTTCAATTTCAGAAGGAAAACTGACATTATGGGTGTAAAAGCTGACATCAACAATGGCGTCCCATCTCCTCTTGTGTGATGCTCTTATTATTGATTTATATTGTAAAAGGTGCATTCATAAACATTATTTAACGAATATAGTTTGCATTTTTTATTAATTTTATTGTTTTGGGGGAAAAGAGGGTAAAAAGCCACACAAAAGATATGAAAAGGTCAAACTTTGGAATGCATCTCACCATTATAGCATTATTTTAATGGTAATTAATGATTCATGATACGATGATTCACCTTACACTGCAATATTGGAGGACACATTACCGTCATTATTCAAGGCTTTACTATAACTACAATAATAGTAATAAAAAATAAATAAATAAATAAATAAATAAATAATAATAATAATAATAATAATAATAATAATAATAATAACAATAATAACAACAATAATACAATAACAAAACAAAACCTAATAATACAGTCATAAGAAAATAGATTTTAAATAAAAATTTGTGCGAACATTTACGTTGAATGATGGGTGGGATATTGTACAGCTCTGCTCTGATTGACGCTAATCCATCTCTGCATCACTGAAATTACGATTTAGGTGGTGATAATAGAGGTAGTGGTGATGTTCGGTTTACTGGTGGTGTTGGTAATGGAGATAGTGGTAAGTGGTGAGATGATGCATCTATCACTTTCCTTTGGGACTGCTACACATGAGCCATGCAGCGGTCGACAAAGTTAAGAAGAAAACCCAGAAATTCAAGACGTGGGTTAGGTCAAACAATGAGCAGGACAGGAGGATGTATACAAGAGCCAGAAACCAAGCAAAGACAGAGTGTAGATGGGCTGAAAAGGAGTCCCAGAGGCTGGTTGCAAACGAGGTCAAATCAAACCCAAAAGAGTTTTACCGCAATGCAAAGTTGAAATTAAAAACGCGAGTAGGAGTATCAGACCTGAGGCTTGAAGATGGCATTTACGCAGATTCTGACCAGGATAAAGCTGAGGCATTGAACAGCTTCTTTTCCTCCGTGTTCACAAGAGAGGATGCGATTAACCTTCCTGCGTTTGAGGACAGACGGTTCGACACAGCACTGACCCACATTGTGTTCACAGAAGAGGGTATAAAACAAACTGTCAAAGCTAAAGGCCCAAAAGAATCCCGGCCCTGACATGGTGCATCCAAGAGTGGTAAGAGAGTTGGGCAACGAGCTTGCCGAGCCTCTGAAAATCCTGTTCTGTAAATGCCTGGCTGAACAAAAGGTCCCTAGTGATTGAAAAATGGCTTATGCGAGTCCTATCTTCAAGAAGGGTGATCGTCACTCCACGAACAACTATAGACCGGTGAGCCTGACCAGCATAGTATGTATAAAGTGCTTGAGAGCATTATCAGAGATGCCATGATGGAACATCTAATATGAAGCAACCTTGCAAAGGATTGTCAACACGGTTTTATGCTGGGGCGCTCCTGCTTAACACAATTGCTCAAGGTATTGGAATTTGGACCCAGATTCTGGAACGGGGTGGTAATATTGACAATATATACAGTACCTAGAATTTGCCAAGGCTTTCGGCAGTGTACCCCATAAAAGGCTGAAAATCAAAATGGAAGGGTACGGAATTCGGGGAAAACTCCTAGAATGGATAGGAGACTTTCTACATGACCACAAGCAGTGTGTGGTGATTAATGGCACGAAATCATCAACTGTACCTGTCAAGCAGGGTACCACAGGGCAGTGTATTGGGCCCACTGTTGTTTGCTTGTTTCATAAATTATATGCCTGACGCTGTATACTCCTCCATACAAATGTTTGCGGATGATGCCAAGTTACATCAGAAAATCAAGAACCAAGCAGACTGTAAAGAGCTGCAGAAGGACCTCTGTGGGCTCCAAGAATGGTCGAAGAAATGGCTGCTGAGATTCAATGTCACGAAGTGTAAGAGGAAGCACCTGGGGTGTACCAATGGTAAAGAGGCGTATCATAAGTCCCAACAGGATGAAGACACTGCACAATTTGAGACTAAATGTGAGAAGGACCTGTGTGTATGTTGACAATGAGCTGAAGTTCTCGGGCCATTGCGAGAAGAAGGTAAATCAGGCAAATACATTATTGGGTCTTATAAGAAGGTCGTTCAGATATCTAGACGGTTCGTCCCTCGTAACGATATTCAGGAGTGAAGTGCTTCCCTACCTGGAGTACAGTCGGCCCTTAATATACGCGGGTTTAGCATACACGGATTTGCAAATACGCGGATTGCCCCGCCGGAGGAATATTCTGTACATTGAAGTAATTGAAGTACATTCAAATCGTGTGCCATTCAACTCGCGCGCGGCACCTCACACGGGACACAGCCCGCTCCTGCAACCTCACACACACACACACACAGCTCTCCCTCACTCAGTCAGTCTCGCTGTAACCACGCTTGTGTTGACATCAGCATTGTAGTTGCAAAAATATTACATTTCTGAGACTGTATTATATCAAGCACAGTATGAATAGACTATCACTAATATAAGAGTATTTTAACCGAAAACTACTAAAAAAACGAGTAACATATCTTGAACATCGGAAGGTTAGGTAAAGTCTTTTGTTTTCATGTAGTTTATCCTAATTTACATTGAAATGCGTTACATTTCAGCAAAACTACTATTTATTTCTGAGAATATGGAAATGTAATATTTTGCTGAAATGACATACGTATTACAGTGGAAAGTGACGAAAGCAATGACTTGCTTTCTTTCGTTCAAAAGATGTTACCGTAATCGCTTTTCGAATGGTTTTCAGTTAAAAAACTGTTGTATTACAATAATATTCTATCCTAATTCACTTGTGATGCAACAGTTTTTTTAACTGAAAACCATTCGAAAAGCGATTATGGTAACATCTTTTGAAAGAAAGAAAGCGAAAGTCATTGTTTTCGTCACGATTTTATCCCACTTTCCACTGTAATACGTACGTCATTTCAGCAAAAATATTACATTTCCGTGAATGTAGTATATCAAGCACAGTATGAATAGAATATCATTGTAATATAACAGTATTTTAACCGAAAACTATTAAAAAAAACGAGTAACATCTCTTGAACGTTGGAAGATTAGGTAAAGTCTTTTGTTTTCGTCATGTATTTTATCCTATTTTACATTGAAATACATCACGTTTCAGCAAAACTACTATTTATTTTTGAGAATATATTCATTCAGGCACAGTTTAGGTAAAATATACATGTGCTGTAACATTTTTTTTAATTGAAAACGATTCGAAAAACACGTACCCTCTAGCCCTGTTCAAGGAGAAGACTGGAAGGAGCTGTTTGGTGCTTAAGACGATGACAAGGAAAATGATTTTGATGGACTTAAATGAAAATATTCAGAAAGACCCTGGCACTGTCAAGGTAAGTGGCTGCTGAAGGCTTCCAGGACATGGCAGAGGACGAGATTAGGGAGCTAATTGAAGAGCACGACACTGAGCTGACCGAGGAGGATCTACAGGAGTTAGTAGACTCAGGCAAGGAAGAGGAAGAGGAAGCGGAAGCAAAAGGGAAAGAGGATGAGGAAGAGGAAGAGCACCAAGAAATAATGTTGGAGAAGTTGGGGGAGATGACCAGGAATATTGAGGCACTGAAAAACCTGGCCTATAGTATGGACCCCTCCATGGTGCGTGCCCTGAAATTCATGCGAGGGATGGATGAGGTTTTTGCTCCATACAAAAACATCATGGAAGAAATGAAAAGAAAGAGACGACAACTCCCCATCACCATGTTCTTTGATCACCGAAGGAGAGATTTAACACCATCAATCACTGGCGGCAGTGAGGAAGCAGCTGAATCCACCGTCGCCCCCACTTCACCACCCGTTATGGAATTGAGTGACGATGAGCCTGATGACCCCCGTCCTGTCGCCGAGGATAGGTACTGTACAGTAAAGTGAAATTTTTATCTCTTTTTTTTTTAATAGCTTTTCTTGCCATGTTTATTGTTTGTAAAAATGCACAGCACAGTACAGTTCAGTACTGTACATAGGAAGTGGAGGTGCAGTTATTCACAAAACATTTGTGTTTGTTGTCGGCAGTAGTGACGGGGAGGAGGTGGAGTAGGCGGAGGAGGGAGCGAGTTGGGAAGAGTGGTGACCTTGGACGAGTGGAGATGCCAGCCAGTACATTACGGGTGTATTAATTGTTTTTATAGCTATTTTTGCATTTTAATATTAAATACTGTACACTACGTTTCAACGAAACTACCATTTATTTCTGAGAACATGGAAATGTAATATTTTTGCTGAAATGATGTACGTATTACAGTGGAAAGTGGGATAAAATTGTGACAAAAGCAATGACTTTCTCTTTCTTTCGTTCAAAAGATGTTACTGTAATCGCTTTTCGAATGGTTTTCAGTTGTGGGATTATAAGGCTAATGATAGGATAGAATATTATTGTTACACAGTACGAGTACAACAGTTTTTTAACTGAAAACCATTCGAAAAGCGATTACGGTAAAATCTTTTGAATAACGAAAGAAAGCGAAAGTCATTGTTTTCGTCATGATTTTATCCCACTTTCCACTGTAATACGTACATCATTTCAGCAAAAATATTATATTTCCATATTTATTTCTGAGAATACGTATATTCATTCAGTCACAGTTAAGGTAAAATATACTTGTGATGTAATATTTTAATGAAAATACCGTATCGTAGTTTTTTTTTGTTTCAAATTTAATTAACAAAGATTGATGTTTCAAATGTAATGAACAAAAATTTATGTACAGTATCTATAAATAAACTTTAAAAAATGAATACTTTATGTTTTACATCGTCCTGTGCTACCATACCATGCATTTGGCTACTTTGGGCTTGCTATGATGACGCAAGAGATCTGCCCTAGCAACTGTACCGACACTCACAGCTGGTGGTGCGTTGGTGCATCGTTTCCATTGTTTACTGGTAGTTACTGGTAAATATTTTTCAACCTAACGAAACTATTACCCGTTTAGAGGTCGACCCCCAATTTTTTGCCAAGTAATTTGGTCTTAAAAACTCGAACTGGGGGAGGTATATACGGTAAGTAAGGACATGGGGGGATGGGCAGGGGTTTTTTTTTTTGGGGGGGGGGCAGCAAAAATACGCGGATTTTTTAACATCCACGGGTATCTCTATTACGTAACCCCGAAATATGTCCAGGGCCGACTGTATAGCTCTTTTTGCATTTTAATATTAAATACTGTACATTACGTTTCAACAAAACTACAATTTATTTCTGAGAATATGGAAATGTAATATTTTTGCTGAAATGACGTACGTATTACAGTGGAAAGTGGGATAAAATTGTGACGAAAGCAATGACTTTCGCTTTCTTTCATTCAAAAGATGTTACCGTAATCGCTTTTTGAATGGTTTTCAGTTGTGGGATTATGAGGCTAATTATAGGACAGAATACAGTATCATTGTAATACAGTACGGTACAACAGTTTTTTAACTGAAAACCATTCTAAAAGCGATTACGGTAAAATCTTTTGAACAACGAAAGAAAGTGAAAGTCATCGTTTTCGTCATGATTTTATCCCACTTTCCACTGTAATATGTATATCATTTCAGCAAAAATATTACATTTCCATATTTATTTCTGAGAATATATTCATTCAGTCACAGTTAGGGGAAAGTATACTTGTGATGTAATATTTTAATGAAAATACGGTATCGTAGTTTTTCTTTGTTTCAAATTTAATTCACAAAAATTGATGTTTCAAATGTAATGAACAAAAATTTATGTACAGTATCTATAAATACACTTTAATAAATGAATACTTTATGTTTTACATCGTCCTGTGCTACCATACCATGGATTTGGCTACTTTGGGCTTGCTATGATGACACAAGAGATCTGCCTTGGCAACTGTACCGACACTCACAGCTGGTGGTGCGTTGGTGCGTCGTTTCCATTGTTTACTGGTAGTTACTGGTAAATATTTTTCAACCTAACGAAACTATTACCCGTTTAGAGGTCGACCCCCAATATTTTGCCAAATAGTTTTGTCTTAAAAACTCGAACTACACACAGGTATATACGGCAAATAAGAACATGGGGGGCCAGGGGTTTTTTTTTGGGGGGGGGGGGGGGGGGAGGCAGCAAAAGTACACGGATTTTTACCATTCACGGGTATCTCTGTTACCTAACCCCCGTGTATGTTAAGGGCCGACTGTACTGTCATCCCGTCTGGTCCCTGAGATATGCTAGGGACTGTCAGTTGATTGAAAATGTTCAAAGGAGGGCCACCAGACTGGTGCCTGCATTCGGCACCTCAGCTACCCTGAGAGATTGGAGCGCCTGAATTTAGCTTATACTACAGACGGGCAAGGGGTGACCTAGTTGAGGTGTATAAGCATCTCAAGGGGCACTACTTAGTCGAGTGTCCTTACTTGGAGCTGGCGGACGCTCGCCCCACAAGGGGTCACAGCTCAAGGTTGAAGCAGCTGCAGGTCCAGAAAACTGTGAGGGCAAACTTTTTCAGAGTGAGAGTTGTGAACTCTTGGAACAATCTGCCGGAAAGTGTTGTGACAGCACCGAGTGTGAGCTCTTTCAAGACCACACTTGACCAACACTGGAGCAGGTTCAGGTACATTCAGAAACCAGTGCATGCCCAGTACTTGCCAACAGTGCGTAACAGAGACATGAGCGATAGCCCAAGCGGCTAACGGGCCGATCAGTGGTGATGAAGATAAAAGCAAGTAACACTGCCTGCAGCAATGCCAAATGCTATTGAACAGCTGATATCTGCCACAAAGTTGAGTCTTAATATAAATGAACAATGCTGTCTTCCTTCAACATTACATTTCGTAACATTTTGAAATATGGAGTGAGAAAGTAGAAAGGTTCGGTTGACAAGAGAGATGGAGTGGAAAGGAGTGGTAACACACACTGATGTGTTGCCAAGTGCTCCTCAACAGTTGATCTTGAACCTACTACCATGCACTACAGTTAATCACACACAATTTTACGTCATACAATAAAACCTACACTTAATATACAGGTATTATCCATACTTATTATTAAATATATATAGTGTACTGTACTGTAATGTCTTTAATGAGAATAAAGTGCAGCAGTCTTATCAGATTTCATATAGGCCAGCGCATTTATTTACCTGTATTCGTTATTATATATTCTCATATGATCAGTCTTCTATGGTGTATGTTTTATCACAAATAATATAACCTACAGCATTAAATAATAGAATGAAATATGATACTTCAGTTGGGTCTGGATTTACACAGTTTTGGTTTACTCGTTTTGTCATTTACGCGGTGCCTTGCCAGAATTCAAATGCTTCATTTAAATGGAAAATTTGGTCATTTACGCGGGAAGCGGCGTGGGTAGGGTGCGCACAAGGTCGCCCAGTCATCAAAACATTACCGAGTTCTTCACCTGCCACCCACCACAGCCGGCCCAAGTCAGTGATAGTGAGGATATGGACTTATATGAACTTTGAGGGGTTTGACAAAGAGGCCCTGCAAGCCTCTGTGGTGGATAGTGATACAATTGATACAAGTGATACAGGTGAGGGCCAATAATCTGCCCTCTGCCACGGAACCAACCCCCTATCCCCGTGTGCCCAACCATCTTTTCTACTAATGTAAGTGTTAAAAACCTAATATTATTGATATTTCTCCTAATTATTAATTGTGTGTGCATACTATCATAAAATTAAGATGTTATTTTGACTACAAGGTATGTATTGTGTCGGAAAAAGTGGAGTTTGGGGGTCGGCCCAGTCTCTATTTCAATTAATCCCTTATGTTCTGTTATTTCATTTACGCGTTTTTCGTTTTACGCGGTACTCCGCGGGTTCAATTGACCGCGTAAATGAAGACCCAACTGTATATATAATTTGACTTAAAAATAAAACAACAAGCTGTTCTGTATTCACCCACAATCTCTTCACTGACCGGTCATCCCTCCTCCTACCCTCAAGAAAGGAAGGGGTGGGGGGACGAATGGTTGCAATTGACTATTTTTAAAATACTCAAGATGTTTATATGCATTGACCACATAAATGACTCTCCTTGACAAACCCTTGATACATGCCATGTCATTATGTGCTGTCACCAATGAAACAACAGGTAGGATCTTGCATATTTCAATGTGTCACAGTTCCAATTAGGTGAGCTATCTCCACAAATGTCCTCAAAGCTTGTTACCACTGGTTGGTACAGCCGGGTGATTACCTCAAACGTGTAATGACGTTCTACCCATCGTGTCCGACACATCTCCTTCAACTTGGTCATCTGTCACATTCTCAAGTGCAGTCTGTCATTTTGGTGCCATCACACTCAGTCCAACATCACAGCTTCTAGACATCCAGCACCTCTGTACAAGGCTTTGTACTGGACGGGAACCAAGAGGTGAGTGTTGCCACACTCGTGGTTTAGGCGTCCAATTGGGCTACTTGGAGACTGTGTGCCGTGACCAAAAAAATTTTGCTGCGATTTGCTTAAAATTGGGCTACTTTGGAATCAGTAAATTTGCGGCACCATAAATGCCCTCTAAATAACGTTTGACTCTGACAGTCAAGCTTTGATGGCCCTGAGCCAATAGGAATGAAGCTGAGAGAATAAGTCGTATACTGTATAGAGTACAGTTTTAGGGACCTATTCATAAAAAGTAATAATAACTATGGTCATGGGGGTTAACTAACCTGGTCGTTACCTTCATCACTTGTCACATTTCTCCCCCCATCTTCATTATGATCTCTTGATCCTCCAGATAATGCCGAAGAACTGCCATGTTGCACCCAGTCGTCTGAAGACTCTGTAACTGACACAAGTATTCACAATTTGAAATAGAGTATAGGAAGGAATGACAGATGTAATGACACATAATTTAATACTGTACTGTGACCTAAAACAACAAACAAATTCAAGTTTTGATACCAATGACAAAAGAGTTACATATACAACCTTATTTTGCCAAGTGTGGGTGAAGCAATAAGTTGATTGATATTTACATGACAAGTAAAATGATCTGTGACTTGGTAAAAATGTTAATATCAATACGGTACCTGAAATGATATGATGAACCAGAAAACACGAATTAATGAATGGTGGAACACAACTGATGAAGACAACAGATAACAAGCAGGAAAGATTCTTACCCTCCACTGATTTCACTGCCTTTTCACTTCCTTGAGAAACAGATAAAGCATTCCCACTGTGGAAGGATGCTGGTAATTGATCAGTACCAATCTGAAAAATGCATTGTGCTCAAGTTATAAAGTCTCGGTAATATTTATTATTAATACAGAGGGGGTGAACACAAATTTCTATGACCATAAAAAGGCAGGGAGTTGAGAATCTTCTTTAAGACAAAGTAGTTTTAAATTGCTTCCATTACAATGTCATTTATATGCTTTTAATGTACACTGACATTAAGAACTAAAAGTTAGAGTTACTAAATATTAAATCCCATAAAAGTCATTCACTTAATTTTGAGATGATGAATATGATTAAAAAAAAATGTTGAAGGACAGATGTGTAGCTGAGAGACAATCTGACACGTTAAGAACTGATAGTGTGGGAGGTCATGAAAAGTAGCAAGGACAGGCTAAGAGAACAGACTATGGCAGTTCATATATAACAGGAGAAACAATCATTAATCCTTTAATAATGATGATTCAAATTAAAACTCTTTAAGGGTGATGATGAAAGCTGTAATTAACCAGTTCTTAAACCTTCATCTTTAGAGTCAACGACTACAAATATGAGAGGTACCAGCCGTGTTTACACAATATTACACATGAGCGTACATGTTGTAAACTTAAATACAGAAATATAACAGCTAATCATACAATGTCTACATGACTATATAATGGATTATAACTTTATATGGTACACAGAAGGAAACCTATTCAGTTGCTTAGAGAATGGTACAGCATCTTTTAACGTTTAGTTATCTGGAAAGTATTCCATCAAACATCGCAATACTGAACACAATGAGACAAAAACTAGATTCTTCACAGGCAGTGTGATGAATATTGTGTGTAAGTGAAGATATTAGAATGTACCTAACTGGTTGACTAACATACAAAAGTAACATTAAAGCCAGATTTCATACCTAGTTTCAACATCTACATATTAAAGATAAAGTTTCAGTAAACTTTTGATGCAATTTCTGAGTTACAGTTTAAGTCAACTGTAAGAATCGTCATATAAACCTTTGTGAATCTGCAACTTGATCTACTCACTTTAGCATTCAGAGTGGGACCAGAGAACCGGTACCAGCTGAAGATCACGACAGCAGAGAGGAACACCATACAAATACCAATACCAATAACGGCTGCTGTGAGTGGGTAGTGGTACATGATGTACCGAAGGCCAGAGAACATGGCGTGAATTCGTAGATGTGCACTGTAAATTTCTACAAATCGGGAATCTAACTCGATATGAACCTCTGAGAGCGGCGTTACCTGTCAACAAGATGTGAAACTTCATTAGAACCTAGTCTCTCACATTCACTTTAAAAGTGGGATAATATTATTTCAGATCTTTTGTATTGCCCAAGAAAAACATATCATTAACTAAATACATTTCTTTGGTGTTGTGTTCATGATGTGCATCAGATTAGCCTTCAACACTTCTACATGCAAAAACACAAATATGCAAATACTACAGTAATATCTCCGTTAGCCGGAATTCTTCAAACTTGGAAATCTCCAGTAGCTGGAATTGAAATTTGCTCCTTAACTCATTACCCAAAGCCGGAATTTTCCAAAAATTTCCACCTTTATGGAAAAATTTTCTGAAAATGTCTTGAAAAAATATGAAAGTTAAATTAATTTTGGGGGGACCTGACCTGACTCAATATCAGGTGGAGATAGGGATTAGTGGTCTCGTATTACTGACCTTCTGATGGAATGTCAAGTCACCCTTTCTTGGGTGGGGAATTAGTGGGTCTCATGACCTGAAGACGTCTTGAATAAACACGAAAGCTAAATTATTTTAGGGGAGATTGTGATAAGTATAAGTATAAATGAGCAAAGTTGTATCCCTTCAACATTACATTATATAACATTTTAAAATATGGAGTGAGAAAACAGAAAGGTGTAGGTGATTAGAGAGATGGAGTAGAAAGGAATGGTAACATGTACCAGTGTTGCCAAGCGATAAGCTCCTCAACAGCTGATCTTTTAATTTGCTTCCCTGCAGTCACAAAAGACCCTCACTGGATGCTTGTTGTCTTAATTCCCATGTGTGTGTGTGTGTGTGTGTCTTTCCCCATCCAAACGGGGGTAAAACAAGGGTGTGCACTGGCACCAACTCTCTTTTCCATTTTCTTGTCTGTCTTCCTTACTCATGCCAGTGTCAATTTAGCCAGCGGGGTGGACATCGAGTGCCGGATGAAGGGTCTTTTCAACATAAGATGACTCCAGGCAAGAACAAAGGTTTTGGCAGCTTCCATTACTGCAGACGACCTCACCCTTGTTGCTCACACTAAACATGACCTACAGACATCCTGAACACATATGCAGATGCGTATGCACACTTCGGCCTTGAGGTGAATGTACGTAAGACTCAGATTCTCTTTCAGCCTGTCTCTGGTTCAGCCACGCCTCCACCATCCATCCAGCTTCACGGTACTACTCTCTCTAATGTTACCCACTTTCAGAATCTCGGCTCCCACCTGTCCACCACGGCAGACATCGATTCAGCATCGGATCAGATGTGCATCTCAAACCTTTGGCAGACTCCGAAACTGTGTCTTCAGCTGTAGGGAGCTGAAATTATCTACAAAGCTGCACGTACATCGAGCAATGGTCCTCCCCACACTGCTATATGGTAGTAAGACATGGGTCACTGTTACGAACCCCTCCACCGATTGTCTTCATCTACCTACCCAGCACCACGAGCAACGCCATCTAGGGACGAAACACGAGTATGGCTCGTCTTAGTTACCACTCCCGGGTTTCCCTTCTCCATATCCTGGTTGTTGCGTCACTTCCGCCTCAGTCTACTTTGTCAGCTCCAATTCGAGGAGAGGACACACTTCACTCTGGGAAGCGACCACAGGATCACCTATCCTGGAAACCTACGGCACAGTGACTATTTACCGTCTTCTACCATACTCAGCCTTGCCCGTCAGCCATCTCAGCTCCTCACTTAAGTATTTGTAATCTTGTATTGCCTATCCCCCCTCCACATTGCTTCACGATTGTTTTATGTTTTATTACTATGTATATACTGTTCGTGTTTAGGTTAAGTTTGGTTAAGGGTAGTTTATAAGCTGAATATTTTGTTAAGGAATTTATGGTACTTTATTATATATAACGAAAACTCGCATCCTTTGTCTACCCTTTTTTAAGTCCGATTGTCTTTGTTTTTTTGTTGTTGTTACCTGTTGGGATCTGGGTAGACGTATAACTATATTCTAAATCCCCAACTCGTAACAAATGGCGACCGTGACAGGACACGACCTTAAGTACCATATTCCTTCCTCCCTTGTTACTCGGTGTTAATTACCCCTCCCAGTCACTTCTGTTTACAATTGCTTTACGGTAGTTTAAAGTTTCCTTCATATGTGTGTGCATATATTGGTATTATCGTACAGTAAGAGTGACAGACGTAGGATATTAGGTTCCAAGTGTCATAAGGCTTACCTGTTATTACACGTGGCAGTCGTGTGGTAAGTCTTATCGAGTGTAGGGAAGAATCCGGATCTGTTTAATGCCGTACCCTCACTCCAGAGTAGGCTGTTCCATAGTTACTAGTTTAGAGTGAAGTGATATCTTGGGACGCCCCGCTCTACCAGGACCCCATAATTTTAAAGCCTCAATTATTGTTCTTCTCATTATCTCATTCAGGGCTGTTAATCCGGATCTTTATATAAATGCCGTAATACGCCCTACCTCTTTCTAGTATATCAGGGTTGTTAATCCGGATCTTTATATTAATGCCGTAATACGCCCTACCTCTTTCAAGTATATCAGGGTTGTTAATCCGGATCTTTATATTAATGCCGTATACGCCCTACCTCTTTAAAGTCTCTTGTCCTTATCTAAGGATCTTCTCGGAAGAACAATAATCATAAGTGTATTTCCCTAGGTATAACTTGGTTAGTTTCCGGGACTTTCTGGTTATCCACTGCCGTGATATTTTCCAGGGTTATCCACTTATCTTATCTTATTTTTTGACCATTAGTTAATTTATCCTATTTTTATTAACAATGGCCACCTCAGGTTTTGATCTCCAGGATTTTATTGAAAATCCTTCCGTAGCTAAATTACGTGTTAATATCCTGAAGAAAGAATGGAAAGAAATAGCCAACTATTACAATATCCCATTTTCACAGCAACTGACTAAGGAAATGTTAAAAAATCATGTGATTGAAGTGTTGGTTCAACAAGAAGTTTTAAAAGAATCCGCTGTTGACAGATTAACGCCCATGTCCAAGAAACTTCAACCACTATCCACCACCCCTCCTCACTCAGAAGTTGCCTCAGGTCTGGCTAGCCCTCAAGAAGAAACACAACGAATAGACCCCTTAGAACTAGAACGAGCTAGGTTCGAGTTCCAAATCAAAATGAAAGAACTCGAGTTGGAACAGGCCAAGTTGGAGCAGGAGGAAAAGTTGGAACAGGCCAAGTTGGAACAGGCCAAGTTGGAGCAGGAGGCCAAGTTGGACCCTGAAGAAAGGATGGAACAGGCCAAGTTGGACCATGAAGAAAGGATGGAACAGGCCAAGTTGGAACAGGCCAAGTTGGAGGCCAAGTTGGAGCATGAGGGAAGGTCGGAACAGGCCAAGTTGGAGCATGAGGAAAGGATGGAACAGGCCAAGTTGGTGCAGGCGGTTAAACTGAAAGAACTACAGGTGAGAGAGACAGAAGTCACCTTAACATCGGAGTTTAAATCAAAAGAAGTGGCATTAAAAGAGAAACTCGCTGCTTTTAACCCTGCTACTGCTTCTTCCCTTGTTCCCGGGTTTGATGAATCCGATATGGACGGGTCATTTAGGACTTTTGAGAAAATAGCCGTGAAGAATGAGTGGCCAAAGGACCAGTGGGTGTCAGTGTTAGTTCCTAAATTATATGGTAAGGCTCGTAGAGTTTATAACTGTTTAGACCAGACTGATGACTATGATAACGTAAAAAAGAATATCCTCACCTCTTATGCTATCACGCCAGATGGATACCGGCAGAAGTTTCGTAAACTAACCAAACCATTTTCACACACATTTGTTGAGTTTGCTCAAGAAAAGCTTAGGTTTTTTAAGAAGTGGTTAGAGGCTACAGAGACCTCCACATTTCAGGATTTGTTAAATTTGGTAGTCCTGGAGGAGTGGAAAAGCAAGATTCCATTTCACATCTTGAAGCATGTGGAGGAGCGTGGAGAGGTTAATTTAGGGCGTGCTGCTGAGCTGGCTGATGCGTATGCTTTGTTGGTGGAGTCACTGGGCAGTAGAGAACGTGGTACTTCCCGACATGTTAGGTCTTCCTCTGATGATAACCTTGGGGGCGTGAGTGGTAGGTCGAAAGGTCCCACACCTACTCCCCCCGATGCAACCAAGCTTACTTGTTCTTACTGTAAAAACCCAGGCCATACGATCCAGAATTGTAAACACCCAAAGTGTCGAATTGCTAAAAGTAGTTCCCTGGATCCCAAATCCAAACCAATAGCAAATGCCAATGTGGCAAGGCCCCATCAGGATCTCTTCTCTTCATTCACCTATGAGGGAAAAATTTCAATCATAGAAGGGTCTCGTTCTTTCCCTATTCGTATACTACGTGATACGGGCGCAGCACAATCTATCCTCCTGTTTAACGTCATTCCTGATATATCTACCGCATTTACAAATGAGTGTTCTAATTTCAGATCTCTCGTCCCATTCTTCCTATCCTTTAGCTAAAGTGCACCTCCAATGTCCCTTGATTACTGGGGAAGTGCAAATAGCCATTAGGAAAGACCCAATGCCTGTGTGCGGCATTCATTTATTATTGGGTAATGACTTGGTAGGAGATCTAGTGGTTCCTAACATAAAGACAGTCGACTCTCCCTTACCTGTCAACTCCACCACTGACCTTAAAGAAACTATTCCTCATCTTTTCCCATCTTGTGCTGTCACCCGGTCACAGTGTGCGAAATGGGCCCTCTTCATCTAAAACCACCTCCAATATCTTCCTACCCACAGAAGATCTGTCTAATAAGACCATTATTAAGGACGAGTTCATTAAAGCCCAACAATCTGATCCATCTTTGTTCAAACAGGTGATGAAAGACCTCAGTGTGGACCATTGTACATCTTCGGCTTACCACCCACCGTCCCAAGGTTGCTTGGAACGGTTCCATCAAAACTGTCAAGTCAATGCTAATAAACTATCTCCTCTCAACTATATAGTCCATACTCCTGATCGCAGAAAAGATTCACAACTTGTTCACATTAATCTCATGAAACTTTACCATTCCAGGCAGTCAGAGGAAGACATCCCCGAGGCTGTAAGCCTACCTGTATTGCATACGGTTTTGTCAGGGCCGGAGACAGATGACATGGACCTATTGGAGAATTTAGACTTCCCTCTACCTAAAGAGAACCCTGCTAACAGTCACATACTCAACAATTTGGATGAGTATTTTTCTGTTCTGAATCCATCTCAAGCAAAAGATCTCACTAAGTTATTATCAACATTTCCTAAAGTCACGTCAGACCTCCCAGGGTTTTGCAATATACTTAAACATGATATTAAACTAATCTCGGGTGATGTACAACCCATTAGGCAATCAGCATATCGACTAAATCCACAAAAAAAAGAGATCATGAAAAAGGAGGTAGATTTTTTGTTAAAGCATAACTTAGCTGAGCCTAGTACCTCCCCCTGGGCTTCACCTTGCCTTCTCATTCCAAAACCCGATGGCACCTTTCGTTTCTGTACAGATTATCGTAAAGTGAACCAGGTCACTGTCTCTGACTCCTACCCTTTACCTTTGATTGAAGATATAATAGACAGCATAGGCTGTGCCCAATTTATCAGTACTATAGACCTGTTGAAAGGATATTATCAAGTAGGACTCACGGATAGGGCAAAAATAATCTCGGCATTTATAACTCCATTTGGTCTTTTTCAATATTTAGTTATGGCGTTTGGCTTTTCTAATGCTCCGGCCACATTCCAGAGGGCCATAAACTACCTTATTCAAGACCTAGGTGGGACGTTCGCCTACCTGGATGACCTGGTGGTGGTGTCGGACAGCTGGGACGAACATCTGGTGCGTTTGGAGATACTGTTTGCACGACTGCAAGAGACTGGATTCACCATAAACCTGGCTAAATCTGCTTTTGGCCGGGCCTCGGTGACTTACCTGGGACATATCGTTGGGCATGGTATGGTGAGACCCAAGGACGCAAACGTTGAAGCCATCTTGTCCTTCCCCACTCCAAGGACGAGGAAGGAACTCATGCGCTTCCTGGGGATGTGCGGCTACTACCGTCGGTTCTGCAGTAACTTCTCCAGCGTGGCCGGACCCCTCACAGACCTTACCAGTTCTGCGGTCCCTTACATCTGGAACCAGAATTGCGACCAGTCTTTCCACCGCCTCAAAGCCTTCCTTGCCTCTAAGCCTGTAGTCCACCCCCCTGACTACACCTTGCCCTTCCATCTGCAAATCGACGCTAGTGGTGTCGGAGTGGGGGCTGTGCTCCTACAACCCGACCCAACCACTGATGTCCTTCACCCTGTGGCATATTACTCCGCCAAGTTGAAAAAACATCAGACCAACTACTCGACCATAGAGAAGGAGGCCCTGGCTCTGGTGTTGGCAATAAAGAAGTTTGAATGTTACCTCCAGTCTTGCCCACAAACAACCCTGGTCTTCACCGACCATAACCCACTCACGTTCATCCAAACCAACAAGACCTCCAACCAGCGAATCCTCCGCTGGGCTCTCCTCACCCAGCCCTATAATCTACAAGTCCGGCACATAAAGGGGGTGGAAAACCTGATTGCAGACTCCTTATCCCGAGCTCCAGTGGAAATGTAGCAGCTACTCTCCAGACGCACCAGGTGATCACCTCCTTCGCGCCCGCGCTACGAAGGTCTTTGGAGGGGGGGTGTGTTACGAACCCCTCCACCGATTGTCTTCATCTACCTACCCAGCACCACGAGCAACGCCATCTAGGGACGAAACACGAGTATGGCTCGTCTTAGTTACCACTCCCGGGTTTCCCTTCTCCATATCCTGGTTGTTGCGTCACTTCCGCCTCAGTCTACTTTGTCGGCTCCAATTCGAGGAGAGGACACTTCACTCTGGGAAGCGACCACAGGATCACCTATCCTGGAAACCTACGGCACAGTGACTATTTACCGTCTTCTACCATACTCAGCCTTGCCCGTCAGCCATCTCAGCTCCTCACTTAAGTATTTGTAATCTTGTATTGCCTATCCCCCCTCCACATTGCTTCACGATTGTTTTATGTTTTATTACTATGTATATACTGTTCGTGTTTAGGTTAAGTTTGGTTAAGGGTAGTTTATAAGCTGAATATTTTGTTAAGGAATTTATGGTACTTTATTATATACAACGAAAACTCGCATCCTTTGTCTACCCTTTTTTAAGTCCGATTGTCTTTGTTTTTTTGTTGTTGTTACCTGTTGGGATCTGGGTAGACGTATAACTATATTCTAAATCCCCAACTCGTAACAGTCACATACAGGAGGCACCTGAAGGCACTTGAAAACTTTCACCAACGTAGTCTATGTTCCATCCTCCGAGTTCACTGGGAAAACAAGAAAACAAATGCCAGTATTCTTGCTGACGCCAACTGTAGGAGCATCGAGGCTACCATTATCCATGAACAGCTACGCTGGACTGGCCATGTTACCCGCATGGATGACAGTAGACTGCCAAAGCAGCTACTTTACAGTCACCTAACTAATAGTAAACATAATGCCAGCGGGGAATTGAAAAGGTATGAGGATAGTCTTAAGGCAAACCTGAAAAAGTGCCAAATCGAAACCCCTCACCTAGGAGTCGATTACTCCACTTCGTAACTTTTGGAGGAGCACCACAGGAGAAGGTGTCAATACTTTCGAGTTAGCCGGACTGAAATCCGAGGCAGACAAGCGCCAACACTGGAAAGACGCTGCCACCACCCCTCCCACAGTAGATGGGGCCCTCCACATGTGCAACAAATGCGAACGACGCTCCGGGTCCCGTATCGGCCTCTTTGGTCACCTCAAAACTCACCAACCTAGGTGACATCCCTAATAACTCATATCATTGTCTCATAGCTGGATGATCATCATACTCGATTCCGAGTGACAGCAAAGTAGTAGTAGTTTTAAGCTTTCCAAGCACATTGTAGGAGTTGAAGAAGTTGATGAAGAGTTTGTTCAGGAGTCAGGTGGTAAGGTAACATGCCAAGACACTTACACAGCACACACATTAACAGAACTACTAAAATATTGTCTTATAACATTTTACTTTATAGTTTCTATTTTAAATTAATTGATACATGATGGCTCGACTGGGCTACATTTGCACTTAGACAACTGATCAATGAATAAACCACATAAATTATCACAACCTGAACTCAAATGTACTAAGTTAATTACTAAATTATTATGTCTGGTGCAAACTAAGGGATGTTTATACTCAAATTAATCACTATCTTACGAGATTTCCAGCAATGCAAGTTATATTTTTTTAAGTCTAGTCAGCGACATTTTACAAGTAAAAAAATTAAACCCCTCTGCCTTTCATAATCATTTAGTAGCACTAATCTCCCCTCCTGGCTGTAAAGACCCCACCTCTCCCCCTCCTCCCAGCCAGCAGTGGGGGAGCAGATGGCATTGGTAACGATTAATAACATTAATTTTATTTTAGGCTTAAAGTTTTCTCTTATAAAATGTCACTGACTTGACTTAAGAAAACATAACTTGCATTGCTGGAATTCTCTTAAGATAGTGATTAATTTAAGTATAAACATCCCTTAGTTTGCACCAGATATAATAATTTTAGTAATTAACTTATTAAAGGTTACATTTAGTACAAAATGAGTTCAGTAATATGCTGCTCAAAATTATGGCTTTATCACAGGGAAAACTGGTCAGGATATAGTGGTATCGAATGTTACGCAGTATTTCAAATAAATTCTTCTACCAGTACCCTTCACATACAGTACAATACTTATTTTTACTTTGTAATTCAGCTTGTTATTTAAGGATATGATATTGGAAATGTCTCATAGAGGATCATTCTGGTATAAAATTCATCTCTTTAATACAAATACAGTCTCTCCTCGACTTACCACGGGGTTCCGGACCAACGACCAGGTCGTAAGTCGAAAAGGTGAAAATAATACATAAAAAATCTAAAATGGGTGTCTCTTTTTCTTCTCAGCACCACGAGAACTCTCAATTTTATACTTGCCAGCCATTTTAAAGAGAATTACAAATGAAAAATTGTCAGTACACAGTGATCACTAACAACGGGACTCGGAGTTATATATACATATACAGTGGTCCCTCGGTTAACGAACACAATTCGTTCCAGAAGGTAGTTCATTTACCGAAAATTTCGTCAACCGAAGCCAATGTTTCAATGGGATATTGGGTAATTAGTTCCAGCTCACCGAAAAGTACATAAAAAGTAAAAAAAAAAAAAAATAAAGTACACTTACTTTGAGGTGTGTAAGTAGAAGGTTCCTGGTTGATGATGATGATGGGAATTAGAAGTGGGGGTGGAGGAGAAGGGAGAAGAGAAGGAAGTGGGGGTGGAGGAGAAATCACCTTTCAGGGGACCCATGCTTGATGCAGTCATTTCACCAATAGAATTTTAAGTTCACTAGGTGTAATTCAAGATTATTTTCTTTAAAGCAACACTGCACTGTGCTCTATATATGACCAATAATTTCAATGAAAAATCCAAAAATATTCAAGACACCAACAAAATGGCTGCTCTCTGTCATTAAACAAGCCAGACCGAGAGGGTACAGGGATAATTCATATAATGCCCAGATAATACATGTTATCGCCGCTGGCTTCAACTATAGTGCTGGTGTTGCCTTACCCGAACAAACATTCAATCTATCATCCTGCGACCATGTGCGCCGCTTCCCCCCCCCCCCCCACGCGACCTGCACAAACAAGATGCCCTGTTTCTGCTGAGTGTATGGTTTAAAGGGTGGCGTGGCCGCCTGGCCTCCATGAGGCAGATCGCCTTCTTGAGTGATGCTGTGAGGATCATGCAACCACCAGCCCTCTGTGGTAAACACCAACTCCCAATCCTGGCCGAGTTTTTGTGCTGGAACAATTTACACAGTACTATTGTACCTTGGAACACCATACTGGTTTGCATTGACCCGCACTTGTAAGTACAGCCAAAGTGATGACATACCCCTCAGTACTGAAATATTTTGGACTAATTATGCCTACTCGTTTCTGCCTTATCTGGAGAAATAAGACAATGCGGAATGAAATGTAACTAAGATTAATAGAGTTATGAACTTTGTATCATGTCACTATGTTTAATAATCAATTGTAATTAAGATGAAATAGTCTGAGACTAACTAACTATGTATCAGATAGATCACCATGTAATACTAATAACGCCTTATTCTCTGCAGGTTTTGACCACATCAATAAATGTTGAATGCGTCAAAAGTCGAGTTTCAATCATTCCCTTCGACTTGCCCGTCACCTGAATGTCCTTAACTAAGGCGTTTACAATACAGTCGGCCCTTCACATAAGCGGGTTTAGCATACATGGATTCACAAATATGAGGTTTGCCCTGCCGGAGGAATATTCTGTACATTGAAGTAATTGAAGTACATTCAAATCATGCGCGGCACCGCACACCGCCCGCCACCCCACACACACACACGCCACCCCTCGCTCCCTCACTCAGTCAGTCTCGCTGTAACCACGCTTGTGTTGACATCAGCATTGTAGGTCGACCCTGATTTTTTGACAAAAAAATCAGTTAATTTATGATATTCCTTGTTTATAGGTCGACCCAAGTTTTTGAGGGTATTGGAACAACAAAACCTTCAGTAAAAACACTCTACGTCCTATAAACTGAGGCTCGCCGTGCCTAAAACACAGAGTGCCGAAGGCAAATTGTTTACCATTTATTATTACGACACTTTACACTGAAACGCGGGTAGTTTCAACAAAAATATTGTATATTTCCATTCAAGTATTTATTCAAGTCAATTAGGAGGGAATATTATTGTAATACAACAGTTTTTTAACTGAAAACCAGTACTGTACACTAATACACTAATGTACAAAAAAATTTATCTCTTGAGCAAAATATATGACGTTTATATTCAAATTATTGGCTGTCTCGCAAGGATTCCATCAATGCAAATTATAATCTCCTAACTTTAGTCTGAGATATTATAAAAGATAAAAACTGTAAGCCTAAATAAACCCCCGGCTGAGCAGATGGGGGGGGGGGGGGTTGAGGTGATATGTTTGACAGTTTGAGCCGAAGGTCTCTGTGTGTTTATTTAACAGTCCTACTACGCTTCTTCCATTTTAAAATGCCAGTGAAATGACCTGGGAGAATATAATTAACATTGCTGGGATTCTTGTAAGACACTGATTAATTTGAATTGCAACATGCTCTAATTTGCACTAGACATAACAAATTTAGTACCGTAATGAAATTAGTACATGTACACTCCAGCTTTGCATTAAGGTCATTTATTTCTTTTAGTATGGCGTGTGCATGTAAATGGATGAAAATAAATGAAGAAATTTGTGAATCTACCCAAAAATACAGTTGAAAACTTTATACTGTATTATAAAATGTACTATGCAGTATTGTACACTAATGTACTACATTTTTATATCTTGAGCAAAATATATGATATTTATATTCAGATTATTGGCTGTCTTGCAAGGATTCCAGCAATGCAAATTATAATCTCCTAACTTTAGTCTGAGATATTTTATAAAATAAACACCTTAAAGAATAAAGTTATCACCAATCTTTTGTCTGGGAACACAAGGAGGCAGGTAGCCAGCGAGCATGGGGGGGAACAGGGAGGGGAGCGGGGGCGGGAGGTGGGGTGACAGAGTGTGGTGTTTGTTTATTTATTTGAGATAAGATGTGACAGTTGGCACTGAAGGCCTAAGTGTTTAGTTATCATTACTAAGAGTGACTAAGCTTTTCTCATAATTTGCCACCCAAACGACCTGGGTGAATATAACTTACATTGCTGGGATTCTTGTAAGATAGTGATTTATTTGAATACCTGTATAAACAATCTATATTTGCAATAGACATAACAATTTAAGTACCGTAATCATTTAGTACCGTATATCTCGGCCTACAAGGCGACGGGGTGTATAAGACGGCCCCCAAAATTTCCATTTAAAAAGTAGCTTTTGAGCTCTATTTGCTGTATAAGATCGGTACCCCAAATGTGACACTTACCATTGGGACCTTACTGACCCAGTAGTCCTTTACCAACCATCCCATTGACCAGTGCTGTTTACACATCCTTGGTTTTTTTAAAATAATGCCAATTCACTTCAAGTAATGGCATCAAATGTTACCGGTTGGTGTAGTGTAAACACTAGTGACTCACTTAAAAGTCTGTTATTTAACTTGAACTAATGTCGGTGTCGAATAAAATGGTTTCATTTACTTGAAATGGATTTACCGATTTATTTGTTTATTTATTTACAGTAGTACCCCGATTTACGCGGTCAATTGAACCCACAGGGTACCGCGGAAAGTGAAAACTGCGTAAAGTGAACAACAGAACATATGGGATTAATTCCAATAGAGACTGGCCCGACCCCCAAACTCCACTTTTTCCGATACAATACCTATGTTGTAGTAAAAATAACATCTAAATTTTATGATGGTATGCTCACACAATTAATATTTAAGAGAAATACAGTCGGCAGGTTAATGTCCATTCAAATAATGGACTCAAATCCCCCCCCCCCCTCCTCTTCCCAGCTCACTGGCCCCTACCTCTCTGAGAAATGATTGGGTGAAACACTAGATTTTAACATTTAGTAATAAATAATACCTCAGACTAAAGTTAGGATAATATAATTGACATTTCTAGATTCCTTGCAGGTCAGGGAATATTTTGAATGTAAACTTCATATATTTTGCACAAAAGATAAAATATTTGCCTTGTGTAAACCATATTATTACATTAGATCTAAAATTTGTATGTCTAATGCAAAATCCATGATGTTTATATTCAAAATGATCATCAAATTGTAAGAATTCCAGCAATGTAAATTATATTCTGGCTGGGTAATTTGCATGAATTTTATGAGCTAAAACAAATATCTTCAGTTAATAAAAAAAAAATATATTCTTCACACACTATCTGTCAATCAAAGTACCCCACCTTGCCTCCCCCCCTCTTCCAACCGCGCCAGATGGTCGGTCCGTCCCTCCCTCCCCCCCCCCACCAACCTTCCTTACCAGAGAAGCTTTGGGAGAAAATAGTAATTTACATTTTTAGTAATAAATAATAACTCAAACTAAAGTTAGGATAATATAATTGACATTTCTGGAATCCTTGCAGGTCAGGGAATATTTTGAATGTAAACTTCATATATTTTGCACAAAAGATAAAATATTTGCCTTGTGTAAACCAAATTATTACATTAGATCTAATATTTGTATGTCTAATACAAAATCCATGATGTTTATATTCAAAATGATCATCATATTGTAAGAATTCCAGCAATGTAAATTATATTCTGGCCGGGTAATTTGTATGAATTTTATGAGCTAAATAAAAAAAAAAATTATACTTCACGCGTATAGGAGTAGATGAACCGCAGAAAGTGAAAGTCCGGTTCTGGCAAGGTACCGCGTAAATGAGAAATCACGGAAAGTGGAACCGTGTAAAGCGGGGTAATACTGTATTCATAAGATACTGTAATATATTAAACACACTGCAAGTATTTTCTTTAATTTATAAGCATGCTTCAACCAGCTACAGTATTCTAATTCAATAGTGTTTCATTAGGATTTGAGTGAAAAAGATTACTGTACATACTTACTACATACATTTATTACACAAATATATATATATATATATACATATATATACAGTTGGTCCTCCTATTACGCGGTCCCACAATCCGCGTTTCACCGTTAACGCGGTGCCTTGCCAGAACCTAACATTTTCACATTCCGAGGTCGTGAACCCCATTACGCGGAGAGCGGCTGGCAAGCCGCGCCATTTTTGGATCCAAACCTCCCGCCATCCGCCATGTTGTGTAAGAGGCGCGAAAATGGTGCGCACAAGGTCGCCCAGTCATCAAAACATTACCGAGTTCTTCACCCGCCACCCACTACAGCCGGCCCAAGTCAGTGATAGTGATAATTATAGTGAGGATATGGACTTATATGAACTTTGGGGGGTTTGACAAAGAGGCCCTGCAAGCCTCTGTGGTGGATAGTGATACAATTGATACAAGTGATACAGGTGAGGGCCAATAATCTGCCCTCTGCCTCGGAACCAACTGCCCATCCCCGTGTGCCCAGCCATCTTTTCTACTAATGTAAGTGTTAAAAAACCTAATATTATTGATAAAGTTAAGATAATATTTTTACTACAACATAGTTGTGTGTCGTCAAAAAGTGGAGTTTGGGGATCGGCCCGGACTCCATTTCAATTAATCCCATATGTTATGTTATTCACTTTACGCGTTTCTCACTTTCCGCGGTACCCTCCGGGTTACATTAACCGCGTAATACGAGGACCAACTGTATACATATATATGTATATATATATATATATATATATATATATATATATATATATATATATATATATATATATATATATATATATATATATATATATATATATATATATATATATATACATGCAAGTAAATCACTGTAGGTGCGCGTGATCTAGGTATATGCTGATAACCACCAGGAAAGAAGAAAACACGAAGTTCCCAAGCGCTTTCGTGTAATTCACCCCTGAAAATGTGAATTACACGAAAGCGCTTGGGAACTTCGTGTTTTCTTCTTTCCTGGTGGTTATCAGCATATACATATATATATATATATACAGTGACCCCTCGTTTGACGAACACCTCGGTTAACGTAATTTCGATTAACGAACTGCCTTCCATAAGGATCTTCAATTCGGTTAACGAAAAAAAATTCGGTTAACGAAGTTCTTACGAACCGACCTCAACATGTTTTCGCTTGCACTAACCGGGCAACCAGCTTTAGTATCAGTCCACCAATACATTAATCGGTTCTAGGGCTTAAATTCCTTACTATTTTAGTAAACATCAAGAAGTTTATACTATTCAATAATTTTAAAAGTTTAATATTCAATTTTTTAGTCATTTTAACAATTATTGGACATAATTGAAGGTAAAGTGACTAGTTTAATGCGCGGCATCCAGCCTTGAACACAGCAAACAGGAGTTAGTCTCTCTTTGTTTTCACTGGAGGTAACATCCTGCTTGAGACTCTCTTCAACTAAACGCTTTTTTCTGTGTTTCCAAGCAAATTATTGGCCATTTTGAAATATATTTTACATATTGACAATATATAATGCAGTGCAGTGTTGATTTAAAGAAAATAATCTTGAATTACACCAGACAGCTAAAATTTTATGGGTGAAATGGCGCCATGGGGTGACTTCTCTTCCACCCCAATGCCTTCTCTTCTTCCTTCTCCTCCACCCCCATCATCATCATCATCATCATCCAGGAGCCTTCTACATACACACCTCAAAGTAAGTGAACTTTTCTACCATTTTTGTTGAATTTAGGAAATTTTCGGTGAGCTGGAACCAATTACCCAAAAACCCATTGAAACAATGGTTTCAGTTAACGAACTTTTCCGTTGACGAACAACCTGCTGGAACGGATTGAGTTCGTTAACCAAGGGACCACTGTATATATATATATATATATATATATATATATATATATATATATATATATATATATATATATATACAGTATATCCTCATATTACGCAGTCCCGCATTCCGCGTTTCACCGTTAACGCGGTGCCTTGCCAGAACCTAACATTCTTACATTCCGTGGTCGTGAACGCCATTACGCGGAGAGTGTCCGGCGCGACGCTATTTTTAGATTTGCCCCACGCGCCACCCGCCCGCCTGCCTGCCTCTCCCTCCTCCTCCCTCCGCTTGGGCAAGCGGCGCGGTAAGGTTGCGCAGTGTGTGTCTTTGTTGCGTTATCACTGACGTTATATGACGCATCAGATCTGTGATTGGCCATGCATCCCTACCCACCTCTGCTGCTAGCTGTAATTGGCTTAAAGTATTAGGACGTGTCCACCCGGGGGAGGGAGGGAGGGAGGAGAGACGACGCTTGACCTAGCCGCGGCAGTTTCATCCCTCAAGGCCACTCCGTGTAAACGCGCATCCATTGTTCCGTAAAATGGCTTCCGCCGGACCACCACCCCCAGAGAAAAACCTTTCCTTACCTGGACCCAGCGGCACTAAACCAAAGAAGACACGACGTTCCTTAAGCTACGAGGTGAAGTATACCATCATCCAAGAGTTGGAGAAAGGAACAAGGCAGGTTGATTTGGCGTGCCAGCATGGCGTTAACGAATCTACGATCCGGACTATAAAGAAGGATTCAGCCAAGATAAAGGAGCACATGAAGATCACAAAGTCTACAGGTGCTTCTATGATCAAGTATTTTCACAACCAGGTGCTTCTCAAGACAGAAAAATTACTTGTGAGGTACTTGGTGCGTCAGGCGCGACGGAACATGGCGGTCGACACGCGCTCTGTGAAGGACTACGCACGTGAACTGTACATGGCAGTGGCACGAAAGATGGGAATTACAGAGCCCAAACCCTTTAATGCTTCCTCTGGGTGGTTACAGAGGTTTAAGATCCGGAACAAGATCACCAATATAAACATTGGTGGTGAAGAAGCGAGTGCTGGTCGTGCTGCGGCTCGGGAATTTCCTCCGTTTTTACGTGAGATTATGGAGGAAGGACAGTACACCGACGACCAGGTGTTTAACATGGACGAATCTGGTCTTTTCTGGAGAAAACTACCTTCCAAGTCCTACGTTGTGAAGAATGCCAGCAGGATTCGGGGCCGGAAAATGCAGAAGGAACGCATCACCGTCCTGTTTACCACCAATGCCTCCGGTACCTGTAAGCTCAAGTTATCGGTGATCCACACAGCCCGCAAGCCGCACGCCTACAAGAGCATGGACATGACCAAGCTAAATGTCCACTGGCTGACAGCACGTAAGGCATGGATGTTCTCTACACTGTCCCTCTCCTGGTTTGATGACTGTTTTGTTCCCGATGTAAAGAAATTCTGTGAGCAACAGAATGTCCCATTTAATATTTTGTTGCTGCTGGACAACGCACCAGGATACTCGCCCCTACTGTTAGATCGTCACCCCAACGTAAAAGTGGTCTTCCTGCCTGCCAACACTACGTCTTTAATCCAGCCCATGAACCAGGAGTTGATTTGCAATGTGAAAGCTGCATTCTCAACAAAAAAATTCCAGCACCTGAACGACTACACCAACACCAGGGAAGAGTTGTGTGACCTGAGTGACACCACCACCGATAGCAAGAGCGACGAAGATGAGGAACAACGGTTAGAACAGCAAAAAATACTCTTCAAACAATTCTGGAGAGTATTTAACGTCAAGAAAGCTGTGGACATCTTGGTGGAGTCATGGGATCAGCTGTCTATTGCTACAATTCGTCACGCATGGAGACATGTGTTGCATGGAATACCAAGTGAGAGGAGGAGTCAATCTGTGACTGGTGAGGTTCAGACTGTTCCAGTAGCAGTGGGCTAATCCCTGTAAGTACAAAAAAAAAAAAAAAGAAAAAAAAAGCCCCACGGAAAAACTTTCGGTTTTCAGAGTTTTTCGGATAAAAGGATGTCAACCTGTACTACATATTTAAGTAATAATTAGATGTTTTAATTGCCTGTATGTTAGCCTGGCAAGTTAATGCTAGGCATTTACATACCTAGGTATAAAGCTAGACGTAGCATTCTGGACTTTATCACAAAAATTGATTTTTAGAAAAAAACGTCCCTTTTCTCTTCATTTCCATAACTCATTCTAAGTATTTTTGCATTATTCCGTGAGTGGGCAATGTAGTGAGTTTTATACAGTGAGTGAATTGATAAATATTCGTATACATGGACCCTCTTCCAAAATTGTTGGGTATCAAACAGGAAATTAGCTAATCATCTAGTAATTCACAGGAGCCAGTGGTAATTGATAGTGAAGACGAATTACCACAAATTAGCCAAATAGAGTTAACAGCTACCAACTCTTTAGATAACTGTGAAAATTTCATAGATTCTCAGCTTAAGGATTTACACAGTAAACAACTAACGTCAGGTAACAGCTACCTATTACCTTCACCTGTTACTTTGACTAACACCACAATAATGGCAACAGGTGGTTCTACTAACCTACAGACTGCATCGTCTGTCAAGTATCTAGCAGTCCTGGTGCTTTAGAGACACGGGAGGTACAGGTTGACAGTCCCTTATCCGAAATCCTTGGGGCCAGATGCATTTCGGAATTTCAGAGTGGTTAGGTTAGGTTTTTTTTATTTTTTTTTACAGAGAACAGCCAACCCGGGCACAGGTCACTGACCCACGTTAAAGCCTGTGGGGCTAAAATATAATAATAATTATAATAATAACAATAATTCATAGGTCTAGGTCGTGTTTCTCACTTTTTATCTTTTTTCATTCTTGTATTTCTTTATTAATACTATTATCATTATCATTTTATTTTTATTATTATCATTATTATTATTATTTTTTATAAATTCTATTTACTATGAATAATTATTATTATTATGGTTATTATTACATTTTCACCCCTCCCCCAGGCCCCAATGTGGGTCAGCACGGGTTCACCCAGGGACGTTCTTGTCTCACAAATTTGCTTAGCTTTTTCTCAGAAGTATATGAAGCGGTAGATAATGATAAGTCATATGATATAATTTATTTAGATTTCAGTAAAGCATTCGATAGAGTCCCTCATGAGAGATTGATAAGGAAGGTAGAAGCACATGGAATAGGTGGATCATTATTAAAATGGATTAGGTCATGGTTAACTGGTAGGAAACAAAGAGTCAGCATAAATGGATTAAAGTCAGACTGGGGTGCGGTCAAAAGCGGAGTTCCCCAGGGATCTGTATTGGGCCCTCTGCTGTTTGTTATATTCATTAATGATCTTGATTTAGACATAACTAGTAGGATTAGTAAATTTGCAGATGATATCAAAATGGGGAGAGTGATAAATTCAGACAGTGACTTTGAACACCTTCAAAGAGATCTAGATACCTTACATGAGTGGTCAGTAGACTGGCAAATGAATTTTAATACTGATAAATGCAAGGTACTACAGATAGGGAAGACGAATACAAACGTTAAGTATAAACTAGGTAACACGGAAATAGAAAACTCAGTTTGTGAAAAAGATCTAGGTGTATTTGTTAGCAATGACTTGAAACCTAGAAAACAATGTATTAGCGTTCGCAACAAGGCAAACAGGATTCTAGGGTTCATATCTAGGTCTGTGAGTAACAGAACTGCTGACGTTATCTTGAAACTTTACCTAGCATTAGTGAGGCCACACATGGATTATGCGGTTCAGTTCTGGTGTCCTTATTATAGAATGGACATAGATTCTTTGGAGAGAGTACAAAGAAGAATGACAAAAATGATCCATAATATTAGAAACCTTACATATGAAGAAAGACTGAAAAGCTTGGGCTTGCATTCATTAGAGAGGCGTAGAGTTAGGGGAGATATGATAGAGGTGTACAAGTGGGTGAGTGGGATTAACAAGGGTAAAATGGAAGATGTTCTGAAGCTCAGTAATAACGAAATAACTAGAACAAATGGCTATAAATTAGATAAATTCCGATTCAGAAAGGATATAGGCAAGCACTGGTTTGGTAATAGAGTTGTGGATATGTGGAATAGGCTACCGAGTGCTATAGTAGGATCGGGGACGCTAGGGAGCTTCAAGACGAAGTTGGATAGGCACATGGAAGTGCTGGGATGGGTGTGAAAGGGATCTGCCCTGTATGGGCCAGTCGGCCTCCTGCAGTATCCCACTTTCTTATTTTCTTATGTCAGTAACCTGTGCCCGGGTGGGCTAATCCCTGTTAAAAAAAGAAAAAAAAAAAAACGAAAATAAATTTTGCCCAACAAAAGACTTTCGGTTTTCAGAGGTTTTCGGAATATCAGATAAGGGATTGTCAACCCGAGTACTACCAAATAACATTAAGGTACGTGTTTTCTGCCGAGGATCCAGATTATACTTGTTAAGCATTTTTGTGTAGGTAAATGCGAAGATGTAATGAGAAATAATAATGTCAGTAACGATGTAGATAAAATCTCATAAGTCCGAAGCCTTATCAAAACCAGTAGTCGGGCAGCTAAAGGTATCTATGCTTCAGCCATTGATGAAGAAATGGATGATTATCAAATGTTTAAGAAACAATTAATTTCCTTTTTTGGGTCAGGTTCCAGAGGAGGTCCACTTACTTGGACTTTTAAGATGGCAGAGTGGACAGGTGACACTCAGCTCACACATGACGAACAAGATGCCCAGATTTGTGTGGGACTCAATAAGATAGACCTCAAATCTTCCATGGAATCCTTAGATTGGTTCGATAACAATAACAACCTGTCTAAAGAAAATTTCTACAGGATTATCGAATTCCTTCAGTTTATCTTGTCATTAAATGAACCCTTACGAAAGAAAGCCCAAAAGAAAGAATTTAAAAAAAGGGACTAAACTTGTAGAATACGTAGAGAAAATTGCAGAACTCAAGGAAAATACTCCTAGGGCTATGTCAGTGGCACCAGTCACCAGCTTTAAGGAACAACCTCAGTCTGTCATGGGAACCAAACTCAAAAGGTACCTTTTTGCAAAGTCTGCAAACGTAAGGGACATGCCACAGAAAAATGCGGGTTTGCAGGACAAGTAGATAACTACCCAGCCAGCCAGAGGCAAGAGCGAAGAAAAGGATCCTCACAGGACTTTAAAAACTCAGATAGTGCTGCTAAACCAAAAACTCCAAAGGGACATTACACAGGAAATAAAATGTCTCCAAACACTTAAAGGCATTCCGAATAAGAGGTGTATAGTACATCAGTCTCCATTTCACAACACAGAAGATTGTAGAAATATACAGTGTATGAGGCAAGAAATTGAAAAACGAATGGAGACAAGCACTGTAAACAGCTTTTGGGGGGAAGAGGCGCGCGTCCAGCAACACGATCTAGGACAGCGTCAACGGTTCAAGAAAACAACGCTTCCATCACCGGCTCATTAATCGCCGCGTTGACCAAAGTGGAAGTGTCGACTGTACCAGCGAGGATAGGTAATAATCAGCTATTCCTAGATATAGATACGGGGCCTGTGCCAATGTTATCTCATTAACGTTGTTCAATGAACTCCAGCGGCGATATCCTCCAAATTAGTGGCCAATAAGACCTACAGACATTCCTCTGGCCGGTGTGTCAGGAATCCAATTAGACATGGCGGGGGAAAGTCACTCTACTTCATCACTGTGCTATTAAGTACAAATACCGTATATAATATCCATGCAGAGGTGAGTATTTCAGCAATTAGAACACAAATTCGTGGAGCTTCCCTTTGTGCGTATTATAGCTGAATCGCCAGGCAAGAGATGAGGTTCGCGTTGAGCATCATGGCGAGATGAAGGAAAGACTTTGAAAATAGAAATTAAATGCCAGGTAGCGACGTGTCCTCCTAATATTACTTATTAAGTAATTATTAGATGTTTTAATGGCCGGTATGTTGGCCTGGTGAATTGGCTAGGAATTAACATACCTAGGTAGCATTTGCTGACGTCGCATTCGAGCTACTGTATATCACAAAAACTGGTTTTTAGAAGAAAAAAAAAGACTTTTTTTGCCAGCATTCAGCCACAAAATCAAACGATCACATACTTTTTTTTTTTAATGGGGGTTAGCCCACCCGGGCACAGGTTACTGACCCACATCGGGGCCTGAGGGGCGAAAATGTAATACAGTCAACCCTCACTTTACGCGTTTCCACATTTACGCGGTACCCTGCCGGAACCCAGGATGCTCACATTCCGCGGTGCGTGTACCCCTTTACGCGGAGAGTGTCCGGCTCGACGCTATTTTAAGATTCGCCTCACCCGCCTGCTCCCGTCTCCTCCCTCCTTCGCCTCGGCAAGCCACGCGGTAAGGTTGCGCAGTGCATGTCTCTGTTGCGTTATCAGTGACGTCATATGACGTATTGGACTGTGATTGGCTATGCATCCCTACCTCCCTCCGCTACTAGCTGTAATTGGTTTAAAGTAATATGACGTGTCCACCCGGGGCAGGGAGGGAGGGAGGAAAGACGACGCTTGACCTAGCCGCGGCAGTTTCATCCCTCAAGGCCACACCGTGTAATCGTGCATCCATTGTTCTGTAAAATGGCTTCCGCCAGACCACTGCCCCCAGAGAGAAACCTTTCCTTGCCTGGAATCAGCCACCCTAAGCCCAAGAAGACACGATGTTCCTTAAGCTACGAGGTGAAGTACAAGATCATCCAAGAGTTAGAGAAAGGAACAAGACAGGTTGATTTGGCGCGCCAGCATGGTGTGAACGAATCTACGATCTGGACGATAAAGAAGGATGCAGCCAAGATAAAGGAGCACAAGAACATCACAGTCTACAGGTGCTTCTATGATCAAGTATTTCCACAACCAGGTGCTTCTCAAGACGGAAAAATTACTTGAGAGCTACTTGGTGCGTCAGGCGCGACGGAACATGGCGGTGGACACGCGCTCTGTTAAGGAGTACGCACGTGAACTGTATGCTGCAGTGTCACGAAAGATGGGAATTACAGAGCCCAAACCCTTTAATGCTTCCTCTGGGTGGTTACAGAGGTTTAAGATGCAGAACAAGATCACCAATATAAACATTGGTGGTGAAGAAGCTAGTGCTGACCGTGCTGCGCCTCGGGAATTTCCTCCGTTTTTACGTGAGATTATGGAGGAAGGACAGTACACCGACGACCAGGTGTTTAACATGGACGAATCTGGTCTTTTTTGGAAAAAGCTACCTTCCAAGACCTTCGTTGTGAAGAATGCCAGCAAGATTCGGGGCAGGAAGTTGCAGGAGCGCATCACCGTCCTGTTTACCACCAATGCCTCCGGTACCTGTAAGCTCAAGATATCGGTGATCCACACAGCCTGCAAGCCGCACGCCTACAAGAGCATGGACATGACCAAGCTAAATGTCCACTGGCTGACCGCACGTAAGGCGTGGATGTTCTCTACACTGTCCCTCTCCTGGTTTGATGACTGTTTCCTTCCCAATGTGAAGAAATTCTGTGAGCAACAGAATGTGCCATTCAAGATTTTGTTGCTGCTGGACAACGCACCAGGACACTCGCCCCTACTGTTAGATCGTCACCCCAACGTAAAAGTGGTCTTCCTTCCTCCCAACACTACATCTATATTACAGCCCATGGACCAGGAGCTAATCTGTAATGTAAAAGCTGCATTCTCGACAAAAAAATTCCAGCTCCTGAACGACTACACCAACACCAGGGAAGAGTTGCGTAACCTGAGTGACACCACCACCGATAGCAAGAGCGAAGACGACGAGGATCAACAGTTGGCAGAGCAAAAAATACTTTTCAAACAATTCTGGAGAATATTCAACATCAAGAAAGCTGTGGACTTCTTGGTGGAGGCATGGGATCAGCTGTCTGTAGCAACTGTTCGTCACGCATGGAGACACGTGTTGCAAGGCATTCTGTGACTGGTGAGGTTCAGACTGTGGCAGTAGCAGTGGACCTTGCCAGAGAAGCTGCGCAGAGTGTTACAGCTGCAGGCTTCTCCGAGACCACCAACGACGACATCCTGGAGGTGATAAGGGATCCTGATGTGACTACCGACGAGATGGTAGATGATGATGACGTCAGTGAAGAGGCAGGTGGTGCGTCATCCCAAGAAGAACGCCACTTATCCCATAGTAATGCTAGGGGTGCCATCGAGTGTATCGAGAAAGCCAGGCTCCTCCTTTCCAACGACCCTGACGCAAACAGGTATGAAATCTTCATTACCCAGCTGTTGCAGACTATGGAGCCCTACTTCAAGGTTTATCACGACAACATAAACACCAGCCGTCAGCAAAGCGTAACAGAGTTCTTCGCCCGCAACCCACCACAGCCAGCCAGTGATAGTGACAGAGGTAGAGACAGTGAAGATGACTGAGGGATTTGTCAGGGAGGCCCTGACAAGTGTGGATGACAGTGATGGTGACTCACCTGAGGGCCAGTAGCCTGCCCTCTGCCTCGGAACCAGCCTCCATCCCCGTATGCCGACCCATCTCTTCTACTAACGTAAGTGTTCAACCTAACTTTTAGTTTTCCTAACCTAACCTTTATTTTTCCTAACTTAACCGTTATTTTTCCTAACCTAACCTCTTCTATATTAATTGTTTGTGCATACCATCATAAAGTTAAGATAAAATTTTTACTACAACATAGTTGTGTGTCGTCAAAAAGTGGAGTTTGGAGGTCGGCCCGGTCTATATTTCAATTAATCCCATATGTTATGTTGTTCACTTTACGCGTTTCTCACTTTCCGCGGTACCCTGTGGGTTATATTAACAGCGTAAAGTGAGGGTTGACTGTAATAATAATAATAATAATAATAATAATAATAATAATAAGACAGTATAGTCTGGATTTACGCGGTCTTTGTTAACGCATTTGGTCATTTATGCGGTGCCTTGCCAGAATGAAATGCTTAAATTACGCAGTAAATTTGGTCATTACGCGGGAAGCGGCGCAGGCAGGGTGTGCACAAGGTCATCCAATCATCAAAACATTACCAAGTTCTTCACCCGCCAACCACCACAGCCGCCACAAGTCAGTGATCGTGAGAATATGGACTTTGAGGGGTTTGACAAAGAGGCCATGCAAGCCTCTGTGGTGGATAGCGATACAATTGATACAAGTGATACACCTGAGGGCCAATAATCTGCCCTCTGCCTCGGAACCAAGCCCCCCATCCCCGTGTGCCCAGCCATCTTTTCTACTAACGTAAGTGTTAAAAACCTAATATTATTGATATGTCTTTTAATTATTAATTGTGTGTGCATACCATCATAAAATTAAGATGTTATTTTGACTACAAGGTACGTATTGTCGGAAAAAGTGGAGTTTGAGGGTCGGCCCAGTCTCTATTTCAATTAATCCCATATGTTCTGTTATTTCATTTAGGCGTTTCTCGTTTTACGTGGGCCTCCACGGGTTCAATTGACCGTGTAAATCCAGACTATACTGTAATAATAATTCATAAATAAAATTTACAATAAAAATACAAAATTAAAAATAAAATAATAATTCATAGTAAATAAAATATATAATACAAAATTAAAAATAATATAATAATAACAACACTAATAATAATAAAAACACTAATAATAATAATAATGATAAGGAACCATAAAGAAATGCAAAAATTGAAAAAATCAATACTGTAGTGAGAAACAATATATATGTATGTGGTGTTGTCAAAGTAAGAGAAAAAATTGATACCCTGCAATTATGTATAAATGAGGCAGAAAGTCAGATCAGCAACCTGGGACTTGGTCACAATTTTCATGATGCCATATGGCAGCAGGGTCTACCATTAGACAACACATTATGTTTCCAATATCTTCCCAGGCGGTAGTACCTCCCTGTTTGGTAGCTACCTACTACCTGTAAACTTCACATCCATTACTTACTTCACGTGTTTGTGTAAAAACTACCTCAACAGGGGCACAAGCAATTAGTTATGGAGTCACTCCTTTAAACTCCACCTAGTAGCTCAAAGGAAATTTCAGATGAAAGCGGCCAGAACAGGATTCCAACGTCTGCTGTGTTAGCTGGTGTACAATGGTTACATAGCCAGGAACTAACTAGAATCACAGTACGTTTGCCAAATGTGTGCATGAGTAAGTAGGGATTCACCTCTATATAGGAAAGAACAAGCAGCACCCAGGCAGTTCTTATTATAGCAGAAATCACCCGGGGAGAAGCACGTCACCACCGCCTGCTGAGGACATTTTCAGTTACACTGCTCACTTTACAGTCACATAAAAAGAGCAAACAATAACATAAAAACAATGATAGCAGTTGACACTCTTCACATCATGTTCACAACAACAGAGACAAAGCACATTACAATCACAAAAACATAGCAAAAATCACTGTTAGTGATGTCCTCACAATGTAAGGCAAAAAAAAAAACACTGATAAGTAACAACACCGATACTGACCAATAATTAATCATTGAGCTACACAAACACGGGCACGTGTGATCACCATTGAATAAAGCTTGGTACTGTAGTGCACTAGGCAGCTAAGTGCAAGTAGATTACACTGCAGCTGACCAGTGCACTGAAAGATGCATTCCATATTCCTCGTTGGCCGGACAATGACCATTGTTCAGGCAAATTGTTTACGTCATATCGGGGAGTGGTCTTAATACATCATCACCATTAAAGCAGAATATTGCAAATCGGGAGATCATAAATCGGGGTATACCTGTAAATATTATTAATGTTCACAAATTTGCATCTTCACAACTGCCGGGTCAGATCCTCACCACAAATACACATGTCCGGTAAGACACATTTTAGCAACTGACAGCATCAGAGTAATCAAATCTTAAAAAGGAGAAAAGTTAGTACATTAATCAACAAACACACAAAGAGCATAGGTTGGAGAGGATGACTATGCCACATCAAAGTCTGGGAACTCACCGGATCTTCCTCATATTGAGAGAAAAGTTCCACGGTCACCATTTGCTTCTCTTCGTGAATCCCATAGAGAAGCAAGGGGGCAAAGGTGATGGTGGATAGTGTCTGCAGGAGAGATGACTTGTAGCGCAGCATGGAGGAGCGTGATGCTTCACGGAGCACCTCACCTGTATGGCTCTTCATATTCATCTTGATGAGAAACATACCTGTTGATGTGATATATTAACAGAATAGTTCCAGGGGGTTCAAACACCATTTCTCTTTGACATTAATTTGAGGTTTTACTCAAATGATAAAACAAACAAATGTAATTACGTGGGGTTTATCTAAGGACTTCAATTCAAGTTACCATATATGCCAGACTGATAAGTGACATTAAACGACATAAATAAAATCCATTTCTAACAAAACAACTTTCTTCTTTACATCACTTCATTTTACACACCAGCTGTTATAAGCCACCATGATGACATAGTAATTAATGAGACGCTGAAGAGATTTAACAGTGCAGTACAGTACAGTATGTGGCCACACCTGTTTGGTGAAATTTTGAGGAAGTTAGGCATGATCAGTTATGAACTTGGGAAAGCTACCAGATTATGGTCTGAAGTATTGGTATCTGATAAACCTCTCTATGAATTTATAACTTAACTAACATTTTATAACAAGATAAATAGATTTGTATGACCACATGCTTTAAAAAAAAATATTCTTCAGTAAACATAAAAACCCCCACAAAGTCCAGTACAATACTATCATAACGAGCCATCACTTACCACTAACACTGTGCCCAGGATAGTAACAACATAAGCACCTTGTTACTGCAAATAGATTATGAGAAATTCTTAATCACAAGTGATAGAAGGAACACTGTGATGAGAGTAAGTTGACCAATATGGATCCATAAAATATTATGAAGTCACAATTACTGGATAACTGCACAGAATATGCAAGTAAGTGAAATAGGTCCAAAAAGTTAAATAACACTGACAGTCAAAAGTTACCATGCCAGCCAGCCGGCATCACTCGGGTACCATGCCTGGGGTGGAAAAACACACGTACAATATGCAGTTATTTCATCAGAGTAAAGAGAAACAGAATGGAGTCTGTGTATAATTCCTTTAACCAAGAATTCAGTGTCTAAGACACAAGTACAGTACAGTACAGTAACAGCACACTGTTAATCCACCCCACAGGGAGGGAGTCTATAAATAAAGGCATAAGGCCTCAAAAAAGTTTCCAACTTCAAAATATTTCTCAAGAATGTTGTGCAATTCAAGAATAGAAACAACAAATTTGGACAAATGATCCCAAGATATTAGAATTATGGGTTTTCAATGTGAGCCAGTGAGATCAGCCCCTCCACCTTCTGACACACACAGTACTGTACAGAGAAGATATCTTAAGGAGGTTGTCAGAACTGATGCCGTCTTACTCTCACATTATCTACCCAAAGAAAGTATTGTAGGTGGTTTATCTGCTTCAAGAACCTCTGCTTCATTTTGTGAACAAACATATCATTAAAAATTTGTTGCCAAAACTTGGTTAAGAAAAATTATCACAGGACCTTATAAAACTACTGTATCCAACAAGATATTAAAACTTGTTAAATATAAATGCAGTTATAATGCATTACTGTATATACAATACTGTCAATTTCAATACAAAGAAATGCGAGTTAAAATATACAAAATAAGGTTATGAATATTTAAAAATCTACTGAATCTTGGAACACACATCCAGGTTGAGAATCCTTTATCCAAAATTCCTGAAACCAAAGAAAATTATAGAAGGTTCAAGTGATGTTGGTTACCAAGATGACCTCAGCTGAAAGGAATGCACTCGACTATCGCCTCAGTTTGTCCAGGAAACTCGTTTGTTTGTCAAAACTCTTTACATCCAGACATACTCACCTTTGAGCTGTTATTTTATTGTGAAAATATAAAAAAGAGAAGCAGTTACCTCACTGGGTAATGGTGAGAAGAAGAAAAGAAAGCACCATTTATTATCAATAGTGGAGATGTGTTCATGAAGTTATTTGATTGTCAACACAAGTGACACATTAATAAATGAACATACCGGTATATTGTACATTCTCAAACACCTACACGTCCATTAAGTCTGGATGTTTACTATACTGGTAACATAAGATACATAGTTTACATACAATCGCATATAATGACCATATAGGATAACTTATATATTGAATACCAGTAAAGTGTATTTTAAAGTACAGGCACCCCCCGCGTTACAGAAGGGTTCCGTTACTGGAAAATTGACCGTAACGCGAAATTCCGGAATGCGAAACCTATTTTCCCATTGACTTCCATTATAAAACTGGAGATGCGTTCCTAAGGAATTTTTTCGGCCCCCAAAAAGTAATTCAAGCACTTTTATTAATGAAAATAAACATTTATAAACACATACAATACAGTACATTAAATAATTTATGATGTACCTTCTTAAAACACCAAGTTTAATATCCAATGTAATACCTTTGCGGCTTGTTTTTGCACTACTGCGGTCACTTCCTCTTGATGGCCTCTTTCCAGTCATCTTGAATAAGGGTAATGCACTGTACTGTACTTACTGTATGTTTGTAAAAGTTAAATCCAACTGCTGGGGCGAGAAACCTGCGCGTACACTGGATGTAAACAATGGACTGACTCCTCGTGGCGACGCCACGCTTGGCGGTAGCAAACACCAAGAAATCCACACCAAACAAATTATTATTTTTAACAACAAATTATATTTTTATATAGTAATTTTTTTTAAATTGTTAAAATTTACCCCAATTTCCATAAGGGCGGATTTACGGGCCGTAACGCAAAATTATTGATCATAATTTACAAATTCCGTAACCCGGGCTTCCGTAACGCGGGGATGCTTGTACTGTACAGGAATCCCTGTTTTGTCATATATTTTGTACATGCACCTTCAACAGTTAGTGGAGGCAGTAAAATACTAAATATCTGTACAGGTATTAATACTGTACAGTAATTTAGAATATCTTCTAACAGATGACCATCCAGTAAAAGCAAATAAACTACCATTACATTTCCGTCAGATGGTCGACTATCTTCTTATGATATTTACTGTACAAGCCTATCTCTTGCATAGTTTGACCCCACATTTTTGAGGGAAGTGAAGCAATTGCTTTCACCACAGCATTAGCATGCTCATTCCCCTTCTCCCCAACATAAAACGGAACCCAGCAAAAACTGACTTTCAGGCCTCGACATTGGTTGAGAACGTCACTGTAAAATATCCATAACTAAGGGATGGGGCGATGAGACACTAGCTAAGGCCCAGAGAGCACTACGAGAATTGCTAAAAAAAATTTAAAATCGCTATGAGGTTGTTAAAATAATCTTGAGGGCAAGTAAAATACCGAAAAGCTCTGCCATAAAAATAGATGCCATAGTAGGGAGACTACCGTCCCAACAGAATAAGAGAAACACTACCCCAAAACTCACACCTACAGCTGACTTAATAGCCGTCGGTGTAAACACTGTCAGTACTTCTGTGAGAAGAGGCATGCTCTAAAAAAAGAGAATGAATCACACAGAGTGGGAGTAAGTCCTTCCTTTCGTTAAATACTGACAAACTTGAATTTCAGGGAGAATCCATAGAGCAGAATTGAGCATATCTGAACAGGAGGAAGACAAAGACTCAACCTCCCTTACCCTGAAGCCAAAAGGTCATAGGAGGCCTGGATGCTAAGTGTAGTGTGGGAACAGTTTCGTCAACTACAAAAGTGTTGGTTACAGACTGTGGGAGGTGGTGGAGGCAAAATCAACACTGGACCTGGAGATACTGATGTCAAAGGTAAAGGGGTGGCACCAACTAGTCGACTTAGGATTGGTGAAGACCTGAAGGCACCGGTCGCCAGGCTCACCCCAGCATGGTGAATAGAGTTCTTCATGCAATTGACAACATTGGCAAGGCATGGGAAGAGGTTTCAGAAAGTTGCCTGAATGGTGTGTGGGGTAAACTGTGGCCTGAGTGCATCAACAGTTTTACACGATCCACGGACTTAGTCCCAGCAGTGAATACACATACAGCAAGGGTCAAGTATAATCTTAGACCTGCACTGTATAACATTTTTCACAGATAAACTATACTGTACTGCACATTGATACAAGATTTTCAGTCAATCATACTGCAGTACTGAAACACAAACACAAATCCAAATAATTGCAGTACTGGTAAAACTCATGCATGGCATATCAATCAGTTCATGCAGTGAAGCAAAGCTCTAACACAGTTCTGGTCAGACAGGTCAAGACATTATGATTAGGGCATTGTAGACACACAACCAAGCAAAACACAGTTAGTATACGAGTACACTAAAGGAAAGAAAGAATATGGCTTGTAACAGTTACCACAGCAAACAAAACAGGGAGGCAGAAGTACAGTACAGTGGGGACAGAGGCAGCTCACTGTGAGTTGTCAGTGATGGGAGAGCATGAAAAAATCTGCATTAATGATCATACCAAGTTATATTTTGGTGCACCCAACATGGGAGTAAATGAAACACCGGTAGAGGTAATTACTCAATTCTTGTTTTATCAATACGTACTGTACAGTATTCACAATCTTGAAGCTCAATGCAAATAATTTTTCTTACTTTTGCCTCTAACCTCTTTACCACTGATTGGCTCATTAGCTGCTTGGGCAGTCGGTCACATCTCTGTTATGCACTGTTGGCAAGTACTGGGCATGAACTGGATCCTTAATGTAATTGAACATGCTCCAGTGTTGGTCAAGTCTGGCCTTGAAAGAGCTCACACTCAGTGCCAACACAACACTCTCTGGCAGAGTGTTCCAATAGTTCACAATTCTCACTCGGAAAAGTTTGTCCTCACAGTTTTCTGGACTTGTGGCTTCTTCAACCTTGAGCTGTGGCCCCTTGTGGGGTGGGCGTCCGCCAACTCCAGGTATGGACACTTGACTGAGTAGTGCCCTTTGAGATGTTTATAAACTTCAATTAGGTCACCCCTTTCCCCTCTGCAGTATAAGCTAGGCAGTTGTAGGCATTCTAATCTCTCCCTGGATAACTGAGGTGCCATAGTGCAGGCACCAGTCTGGTGGTCCTCCTTTGGACATTTTCAATCAACTGACGGTCTCTACGATATCTAGAGGACCAGACGGGGAGACAGTACTCCAGACGTGGATGCACTTCACTCTTGAAGATAGCTATGAGGGACGGAATGTCTAGATATCTGAACGACCTTCTTATAAGACCTAGTAGTTTAGTCGGTTGGTTCACCTTCTCACAATGGCCTGAGAATTTCACTTCATTGCCAACATATACAGTACACCCAAGTCCTTTTCACATTCGGTCTCTATTAATGCAGTTTTCTCGTCCTGTTGGGACATGTGATATGCCTCCTTAATGTTGGTACGTACCAGGTGCATCTTCTAACACTTCATGATATTGAATCTTAGCAGCCATTTCTTTGACCACTCTTGAAGCTGACAAAGCTATTTCTATCAGCTTCAAGAATGGTCAAAGAAATGGCTGCTAAGATTCAATGTTGCAAAGTGTAAGAGGCTCTGTTGTTCTTGGTCTTGAAATATATACAGTACCTGGTAAGCTATGATAATATTTGCTCTAACAGCAGTTGGAAGAAGTTCTGCATGACTCACTAAATACAGATTAAGATATAGCTGTAAAAACAAGTTAAGAAATAACATTAAATAGTTATATTAAAATATTGGTCACTTCTGATGAGCCACATCCCTTTCATAAGAGATTATAATCATGAAAGACTCCAGCCTGGCTAAGTCACCCGAGAGGCTCTCAGTCATGTCCCTCAGCCTTCAGGATGACAAGCAGAATATGTACACCTTATATGCTGCAAATTACTCTAACTAAATATAACATTTGCCTTTATATGTAATGTGGAGTAAAACATTCAGGTTATTTTATTTTCAACTTAATATCAAAGCGGAATTTGAAGTTCACAGATAAATACACAACATAACAGAGGAGCATCACTTGTACAACAAGATACACAAAAGACTACTTCTAGTTTTCATAATAAAGTTTCTCCATTAGACACCACATAGTTAAGGCATGGTAGCTGTACAATACAATACATACAGAAATTTGATTTTTCCTCAATCCCTTCACTATCGGTTACCACTTTAATATTTTATTTGCCTAATGCCAGATTATTTTATTCAACACTGAGCCCCCCCCACCTACCTGTACAACTCTGTTTTGATTCTCTTGTGATGAATAAATAGACACCTAATTATTACAAAAATTATCATACATGCTTACAATTGGTTTGGCATGTACAGTATAAAGACAATGCAGGTAAACAGTTCAGCATTGGTAGATATTAAATACTTGTTTTCTTGACAGACATAAAATTGATGAGTACTTTACAGATTAATAACTTGTTAAATATTATTAGGTTAAAAAAAATACTGAGACCAAAGATTGACATGCTTTGACAAGTTTATGTAGAAAATTCTGAGAAGAAAAAAGAATCAATTAAAGATGCCTTAACCCAGAGACAACACACACAGTAAGAGCCTGGGCCCAGCTCTGTTTCAGTCCAGCAACCAATGCTCAGGCATTATTTCTCATATCATTACAAAGGTTATAAAGTGCCTTACAAATAAAAGTTGATTTTTTTTTAATAAATATTTTAGCATCAGTTCAATGAAACCATTTCATTCCCTATCAGCTGCATCAAAGCCTAAACATGCCACACAGACACAAGCTTTTCTCAACACACCTACATTCAACGCAGCTTCATTACCTATCTTCTGGTTTGTTGGTGACTCCGGCATGTCAATATCAACAACCACACGGTACTTCTGACCCCGAGCGAGGAGAGACCCACGAGTTGGGTCGGTGACACTGATGACAGCAAATGGGTTACTGCAGATGCCGGGCTTGTCGTGACAGGAACTGCGTGAGAAAGTTTACCACTGTAGAGGACAAGAATCACCTGAAGATGATGTCCCTCCACTCCTGCCAGTCTCTTCTAACAATAAACAGCCATAACTCTACCAAAAATCACTGAAGTAGTCAACTGGGCACAGAAGCATCAGCAATCCACATACACCAAGCTTTATGAAATTCCATTGAAATTTTTTGGAAAAATTGACTTAACAACTTTTAGTAACACACAGACAAGCTCTGATTACAGACAGAAAGATATGCCAACAGCTTTACAGTTTATATCATCTGGATGAGGGGGATAAAAAGGGTGATCAAGGATCCGTTACCGGCTGTGTCAGCACAGACTCGTCAAAAACTTCCATCAGTGACAAAGTCAGTCAGGATCAATACTGTAAACTGTACTGTATTGAGGCTGTTAAAAAGAAACTTTAATGTAATTCATAAGTGTAATTTCACAAACATACAACATGGACTTCACTGGCACACAAAGAGGGCATACTGTACTTGTATCACACTTAAGAGTTGGGTGATGCTTGGTTGTGTGAAGTGACAAAGTTAAACCAGAGAAAACATTCAAGGTCTTATTATGGAAAGGAATACAGTACTGTACTGTACCACAAGGAAACAAGTCTATTACAGCATTAAAAATGAAAGTACAACAATGAACGAGGTCTGTGTGTGTTTGGTCTTGATCTTGGGCACTTGCAGTACTGGACCAAAGATTAAAAACTTTTAAACAACAAAAAAGTCTTAAGATGACCAGTAATACTGTAACTCCTTGTACAGTATCCAGTTACCTGTACTGTACACTGGTATATTATGAAAATATTTTAGTAATGAACATCTGTTTACTGTACAATACAGTATTCCTGTTGTTGATATCCTTACTGAAAGCCTACATTCCTGATTTAGAATTCCCAGAGAAATTTTATGGAGCTCTTCACAATGTACATTGTTCAATTTCAAGAAGCTATGTTTCCTGGGACAGTCTTTTGTCTGAAAAATTTAATCTTAGGCTGGAACTTGGCTGGAGCAATCACTACATTTACCCTAAGAATTAAGTCCCCACCTAATACATTAAATACAGCACCTCTGTCTAGTGGTCAGACGTAAATACTGTATACTCTGTACAGTACCAGGGTTATACCAAACTGAGTGCTGAAGGAAGAGATACTGTAAATACTAAGTGGTAACTCCACCACTTTTCCTACTTTAAAGTTTATTTGAATCACCAGAATATTAGTCACCCAAGCTTATTTCCTCTTATGACTAACAAACCCTAACACTAACCTAACCCACATAGGTAACATTAGGAACTAAGGGTTTTTAATCATCTGGTGAAATAAGCTGGAGGGGTCGTTAATGTGCACACAACAGTGCTCAATAATTGGTCCTAAGGCCTTTAGGGCTAACTTGGTTGTAAACATAGTTGTGGCATACAAGTGAGTCAGCTGGAGAAAGACTAAAACTCAGTCAAGAAAGGCATTCATAATCTCCGAAACACAACTAAAAATAATGAAACTAAATATTCCTCATAAGTCACCTACAAAGAACTAGTCCATTGTAGTTCAACACTCAATACTACGAGAATTATAGTTCATCATTACCGGTACTGAAAATGCACTGGCCACATGACGGACTCGTCTGGCATGTAGGTAAAGTAGAAGGAGGTGTAGAGAAACACACTCGCCCAAAACATCACCACCATGGTCGCAGTAAACACCACCAGCGAGTATGCTGTTGACTGCATGTTCTGAAAAAAATCACTTATGAATATTTAACTACAGTACAAATATAAGATGCCAACAAGTTACACTGATAAATGCTCTACAGACAGCACCACAAGTTCTTGAATTGTTACAAGTTATGGACAAGCATGCCTCTTCACTAATAGTAGTTGTCATGCAAGGAATTCTATATTGATTCTTATACAGTTTAGGGAAAAATTTAAATATATATATATATATATATATATATATATATATATATTTAAATCCACTATATTAGGTAGTAATCTACTCAATATAGTGGACTTTATTCCTCCATGGTATAGATATGTAGATGAAGTTCTTTGTCTTTGGCCTAGAAACAGTGACCCATTGGAACTTTTAGACAAGCTTAATGATACTGTCCCAAGTATCACATTCAAATTTGAAAGAGAAATAAATGGATCCCTTCCATTCCTTGACATGCTTATCATGAGAAATGACCAAAACTACAAATTTAAGGTATACAGAAAGCCCACACAGGTGGACAGTTTCATGCACTTTTTATCGAATCACCTGGAGACTACCAAAATGTCAGTTTTTCTGCTATGTTCTTAAGATGTCTGCGTATTTGTGACTCTGAATTTACGTATTGACGATGAATTGAAACACATTCGTTCCATTACACAAAAACTCGGGTACCCTTCTGTGTTTGTTGATCGTTGTTTTAAAAGGGCTAAAAAATCCTTTCATTCATCTCAAACCAGACAAGTTCCTACACTTAAGAATATTTTGACTCTGCCCTATCGTAATGAATTTGTCCCATTAGTTCGGTCCCTCAAGCTACTAAATATTAATGTTGTTTTCAAGTATGACTCAACCATTACCAATATATTAATAAGAAATAGCCCAAGTTTGAATGTAAATGGAAGTGTTTATTGTATTCCATGTAGCAAATGTAATTATGTAGGACAGACGGGAAAAACACTGCAGCTCAGAATCAAACAACATAAGTACAATATCAGAACAGCATCTGAAAGCAGTGCCCTGTTCGTTCATGTTAGGAATAATAATCACCCTATTGCTTGGGAAAAAAGCTTAGCAGAGGAGCTGGGTGGGTCATCAATGTCGCTTTCTTCAGACAGGTTTATGTACTGTGAAAACTTGCTGGTTGAAGGTATTGGATCATCTTGAAGGAGTGAAGAGGCAGCACTGGTGGGGCGTGAGGAGACAGCACTGGGGGACTTCTTAAAATAGATGTCCAATTTAGACTGCACAGTTTGTTTTTTCTTTTCATCATAAATTTCTCTGTAGCAAGCAAGTGCATCTTGGATCATTATGTCAACTTTGGCATAACGCTCATAATTTTGATGCATGCCATCAAACATTTGCATTCCTTTACTAATTGCAACAAATGTCTCTGCCATTTGCTTCACTGAAAACTTTTTGGGGGGTGCAGGTTCTTCTTCTACATTTTGTCTCTCTTCTTCCTCTGCAATTTTCTGTGCATGTAGTTCAATAAGATCCTCGTTACTGAGCGCTTCTGTTACACTTTCAACCAACTGTTCAACATCTTCATTATCAATTTCTAACTCCAGCTGTTTACCTAACTCCACTATCTTGTTACTAATATCCAAAATAACTTAATTTTCATTAACTCCTTTGAAACTGTATGTCCGCTCAGGCATGCGCTTCCACAATAATCCAGTCTCATCCACATTGAATATTTGCTCAGGCAAATAATTCCCTTCCACAATCACTTCATCTAACTCCTCCTTAAAAGCTTCAGCAGCACCAACATCGGCACTAGCTGCCTCTCCACTCACCTTAACATTGTGTAGACTGTAGCGTTTTTTAAATCTATCAAACCACCCATGAACAGGCTTCTTGCTTTAGCCTGTATGGTTAGAAGGCTTAAGGGTACACGCTTCTGTATCTGGTCTTCTATTCACATCACCAATAATTTTTCCATATCGTGAATAGTACCTTGTCTTTTCTTTGAAATTATAATTCCCTTTAAAGGTGTTGCTCCTTTCACTACATCACGAATACGTTCCTTGTCCTTCAGAATAGTGGATATGGTTGAGTGTGAGAAACCTAGGTGACTTGAGATTATTGCTACAGTTTTTCCATTCTCATGCTGAGTTATTATCTTCATTTTCATCTCAAAAGTCATTGCCTGTCTCCTTTTCTTTGGAGCACCACCAGCACTCTCACTTTTACGCTTTCCAGTCATTATAAAGTCAATTAAATACGATAACGAAAGTACACAGAGCGATCAGTACAGGATACAATAGCCAAACACAAACTAAGCGCTCCACTGAGTGAGTGTACCCACGCTCTCGCCCGGGACAGAAACGTTTCGGAATAGAAAATGCGCGCTTCATTTGAAAATATTTTTGGTCACAACTGCCGCGGTCGTATGTCCCGACGTTCATAAGGTCAGAGCAGGTCGTAAGTACCGATGGACGTAAGTCCAAGCAGTCGTAAGTTGGGGACTACCTGTATACCGGTCTGTACTGATATTTGAGTAGTTTTTGCGTGTTTATACCTCAAAATTTTGGTAATTGGAGAGGGGGTCATATTTTCACAATTACTGTACTGTACTCATTTCTGATGGAATGAAGGTAAAATTCGTATGAAGCACAATGAAAAAATATAAAAACATATTTTCATAGTTAGGTACAAAACAGTAATTTTGTGTTAGGCATCTACTGAATATTAATAACAAAAAATAAACATATTATTTACATGTACAGGTACAGTACTTCTAGTTAATGAATCTCAAGAAAGAACTACATAAAAATCATTTCCAATTTATTTATGAAACAAGGAGTCCTAGCCCTCAGCTGATCAAAAAGCATAATTTCTCAGATTATCACAGATGACATACTGGAAGAGGTTTAGTTAAACTGTCTCCAGCACCTGAATTTCATGTTTATTTTGGGTTCACCTGCAATGATTAAAGTAGCTGCACCCTACGTGAGTTTTATAATTCAATTTCTGTGACTGTGTGCTCCATTGTTACCCGAGTACGACACACTCGGGTAAATTAATCCAATTATCAACTATTAACTATAAAAAGAGTATAATCTTATAAACAGTCTTGTTTTGTCCTTAAATATCTCCTTTAAATGTCTTCTAATCATCCCCTCCCCATTCAGTTATAGTACTGTCACCCCGTCTGGTCCCCGAGATATGCTAGGGACTGACAGTTGGTTGAAAATGTTCAAAGGAGGGCCACCAGACTGGTGCCTGCACTTCGGCACCTCAGCTACCCTGAGAGATTGGAGCGCCTGAACTTGCCTAGCTTGTATTACAGACGGGCAAGGGGGGACCTAGTTGAGGTGTATAAGCATCTCAGGGGGCACTACTCAGTTGAGTGTCCTTACTTGGAGCTGGCGGATGCTCGCCCCACAAGGGGTCACAGCTCAAGATTGAAGAAGCCGCAAGTCCAGAAAACTGTGAGGGCAAACTTTTTCAGAGTGAGAGTTGTGAACTCTTGGAACAATCTACCAGAAAGTGTTGAGATGGCACCGGGTGCGAGGTCCTTCAAGACAAGACTTGACAAACACTGGAGCGGGTTCAGGTACATTCAGGAGCCGGTGCATGCCCAGTATTTGCCAACCGTGCGTGACAGAGACGTGACCGATCGCCCGGGCGGCTAGCGAGCCGATCTTTTGGTGAAGAGGATAAATGAAAAGGAAAAGTAATCAGAGACATGACCGATCGCCCAAGCAGCTAACGAGCCAATCAGTGGCGAAGAGGATAAAAGAAAAAGTAATGTAAAATCCTCCAAGTTTCAGTCATATCCCCTCCTGATCTTCTACAGGGAAGTGTGGGTAAATTCAGCTACATTAGCCTGTCCTCATATATTAAAGCATTTAGAAATGGGACTAGGTTGGTAGCACAGCGTCGAACAATCTCCACGGCCTCAATACCTCTGACTAAAAACAGATTCCACAGCTAACAGATTTGCATATTTTTGGTGAGGTCTAACAATTGTAGCATACAATCATCTAAATCCATCACTATCCAGGTTTATGATTTTTTCTTTTAATAATTCAGACAATCATATACAGGTATACTTACTTTATAATTCTCTCTGCTAGGTGATGGGAGGTCACTTTATACTCCATGACCATCCCCCATACACTTTATCCCACTCTCCCATGCTGTACACTGTATACTTATGATAGCTTACTTTCCTCTTGCCAATACTCACACACACTTGCATCGACCGGGATGAAAATTAAGTAACCATATCATCTCTTTTCGGCTTTCTTGCAATTTAATATAATCACCCTCATCTACTATTTTCCTAAAACTGCCTCTACTGTATTCCTAACTATGGTAAGAATAAATGTGTTCACCCCTTCTAAAATTAGAGTTCATTAACTGCAGCAAAAGACACAAGAGGTCATGCATGGCTTATTCCTAGCATCCTAATTACTCTACTGTATTGTTTACCATATTCAAACTTGTCTTCACCTAAAAATTTGCCCCACCCCTTTTCATTTCACCTTTAGTTTCTACCCCAAGCTTATTTCACCTTTAGATAAACCTTCCCGGCTTACTTCACCGGAAGATTAACACTCCCAAATTTTCACCAGAACATTAACCCCCTAACAGTTAGGTTAAGTTAGGTTATGGTTAGGTCAGGTAAGTGTTAGGCTAGGGCTAATGTTGTGTTAGTGTTGGGTTATGTTAGTGTTAGGTTATTGTTAGGTTAGAATAGTGTTAGGTTAGTATTCGGTTTGGTTATATTGGTGTTAGGTCAAGTGATAGGTTGGTGTTAGTATTAGGTTGTGATTAGTGTTAGGATAGGTTAGTGTTAGATTATGTTGGTGTTAGATTAGGTTAATGCTATGTTTGGTTAGTGTTAGTTTACAATTATGATAGATTAGTGTTAGAAGAGGTTAGGTTATTGTTAGTCTTTTTTATGGGGAAAAGCCCTCCCGGGCACAGGTCATCAACCTACATTTGGGCCTGGGTGCAACAAAATAAGAGTAAAAACAAATTAAAACAGAAAAGAAAAAGATTACAGGTATATTAATCTACACCATGAAGATGCCGGAAAACCAGCTTTTAAAGCGAGACAGATTGCATGAGGATGGAAACACAGAAGAAGGCAGAGCATTCCACTGTTTGGCTGTGTGAGGGAAGGAGGTACTATAATGGGTTATTCTAGTGTGACCGACATCCACAGAGAAATGGTGGGCACAATGGGCAAGACGTGTGTTACACGAGCCCACGGCCTTGCCAGCAGTACACAGGATGCCAAATCCACTGAACATTGTCCGTTAAAGTACAGTACTTGTAAAAGAGAGAGTGAAGCAACATTGTGGAGAAGAGAAAGAGAAGAAAGAATATCAACTAAAGAAGGAGAGTTAATAAGACGAAATGCCTTTGGTTCCACCCTATCTAAAAGTTGGACAGAAGAAGAGCCACCCCAGATATGAGAGCAGTACTCCAAGTTAGGGCGAATGAATCCCTTATGTACTTGGAGCAACTGCTCCGGAGTGAAGTAGCTACGGCATCTGTACAGCATTCCCAGCTTTTGGGGAGCAGCTTTAGCAATGTTGGGGATGTGTGGCTTCTATGACATAAGAACATAACATAAGAAAATAAGGAGTCTGCAATAGGCTGGTTGGCCTGTGCATGGCAGCTCCTGTCGAGAGTTACTACCACTCTCTATCATCCATGAATCTATCCAGTCTCCTTTTGAAACTTTCCAGCACTTACTACATAGTTGCTAAGCTTGTTCCACTCATCCACCACCCTATTTGTGAACCAGTTCCTTCCTATCTCCCTCTTAAACCTAAACGTATCCAACTTAAATCCGTTGCTTCGAGTCCTATCCTGCTCGGATATTATAAGAACTTTATCTATATCCCCTTTATTGATTCCTTTCACCCACTTAAATACTTCTATCATATCTCCCCGCACTCTTCGTCTTTCTAGGGCAGTGGTTCTCAACCCTGTTTGCCCCATGCACCCCTTTCACCATATGTCAGAATGTCATTCCCCCCTCCTTTCCAAGATTGTCTGCCTCAAAAAGTGCATTCCAAATAATATGCATATAATACTGAAAATCCTTTATTTTTTCCATATTAGTATCAGTTCCCCCCCCCCCCCCCTGAAAACCTGAGGGGGGAAATTCCCCCCTGGTTGAGAACCCCTGTTCTAGGGAATGCAAGTTTAGTTTCTTTAACCTATCCTGATATGAAAGGTTTCTAAGTCCGGGAATCATTTTCGTCATTCTTCGCTGCATCGACTCCAGTGAATTTATATCCATTCTATAATAAGGGCACCAGAACCGAACCGCATAATCGAGGTGCGGCTTGACTAGAGCAAGATATAGTTGCAATAAGACCTCTGCACTCTTATTACTTACACTTCTAGATATAAAACCCAATACTCTGTTTGCCTTATTTCGAACATTAACGCACTGTTTTCTAGGCCGTAGGTCTGGTGTTGAATTTCATTTGTCATTTTTCAAACCACCCCTGCAGTTTATTTAGATCCTCCTGTAATGCATTTGCATCCTGCCCTGAATTAATCTGCCGCCCTATTTTGGTGGCATCCGCAAACTTGCTTATGTCACTGCTGATCCCAGTATCTAGATCGTTTATGTAGAGTATGAACAAAAGTGGGCCTAGTACTGACCCCTGGGGAACCCCACTGGTTACACGGCCCCACTCAGATTTAACACCATCTACATCGAGGAAATGGTGAGGCCTAGCATATCTATTTTAGAATTTGGCAGAATTATTGCGTCCTGAAATGTGATTGGTGGGAGATCATCTAATTTGGAAAGCGTAAGTGTTAGATACTTTGTCTTATTACTATTGACTCAAAAAATTTCCCCACTACTGACGTCAAACTGATCAGCCGGTAATTTGACGCTGATGCTCTGTCTCCCTTTGTGAATATGGGTACTACATTTGCCTGTTTCCACAAGTCTGGCACAACTCCCGTGTAAAATGATTTTGTAAATAAATTTACGAGGGGAAATTCGGAGAAGAATTCTCGCAAGAATTGCCAGTTTGCCCTCCGATAGTGCCATAGTTGGCGTTTATAGGGGGGTGGGGGAGGTGATCGTACATAGTTTGATTTAATAGAAATAAGATTGTGATCAGAAGACCCTAAGAGGGCAGAAATTAAGTATGAATAGAGCGAGGAGTCAAGAGGGAAAACACAGATCAAGAATGTTAGCAAGTTGATCGTGTCGATCAGGAACGCGTGTAGGGAGCTTGATCATTTGTTCCAAATCATTAAGTTGGGATAGCAATGATTCATGGCAAGAAGTGAGATAATCAAAGAGTTCTAGGTTAGGTTAGTGTTAGAATCCGAATGGTTAATCTTCAAGTGAAATAATCTGGGGAAGGGACTAATCTTGATGTGTACCCACACATAGTAAGCGATCACTGTTACTACCAATCACAATAAACAACTCACTTAAACGATTGTTAAGTGAACAGTCTTCCTGAATATTCTAGTTTAAACACAAATATGAACTGAGATCATTATAGTGTAAGAAAATTTATTGCCTTGATTTTTATATTTCCACAAGGGAATGAAAACTTTAATATGAAATGGAAACCGTCTCCAATACGATGCCTAGGTCCAATACTGTATCTTCTGGTATCTAAGTTGCGATAATAATCAGTTATACAAGTGTCTTACCTGTATGTACTTCCATGTTTCCTTCCTTTTCGACTCTATATAACTCCCAAATAGTTGCGACATGGTGGACTTGTGCTGCACTTCTCTGGATGCAGCAACTCGACAGCAAGGTACAGCAGACAGAGGTAATAGTCAGCACACCATTCCCCCTCCAGACGTCGTCACACACTGATGTTTGTTGTGGCCCGTCAGCTGGTCACGCTCTACCAACCCTCTCGACAACGAGAACGAATCAGAATTACCAACGTTAATAAAAAGTTACAGTTCTGCACAAATATTGCACATATTAAGTAAAAAGCACACGTATAGTAATTAATGTGGAGTAATATATTTATCAGCATAAAGTAAGAAAATAAAACAAAAAAAATTAAAGCATCTATGATAAAAAATGGCATTGGAAGTTCATGCAAATGTTTAAATAAAATCAATCAAATAATGCGGTAAATATCAACTCAACTATGGTTCTGGAAGAAAAATAAATTAACAGTGGTGTTATTGAAGAGATTTAGTGAAAAATAGTGCTCCTACTAAGACCTAAGTAATGCCTGGCGACAACCCTCATCCCGAGCTTAATTTAAAACCCAACAAATTTTTAACACCTTTTGACGGTCGAAGAAACCTTTCAAGAAATAATTAGCATTCTTATGTTTTCTGCTGTACAGGCAGACTTAAGTCTTTATATATACACTGTATATATATATATATATATATATATATATATATATATATATATATATATATATATATATCTATATATATGCTGATAACCACCAGGAAAGAAGAAAACACGAAGTTCCCAAGCGCTTTCGTGTAATTCACATCTTCAGGGGTGAGTACAGACTCACCCCTGAAGATGTGAATTACACGAAAGCGCTTGGGAACTTCGTGTTTTCTTCTTTCCTGGTGGTTATCAGCATATACCTAGATCACGCGCACCTACAGTGATTTACTTGCATATATATATATATATATATATATATATATATATATATATATATATATATATATATATATATATATATATATATATATATATATATATACAGGGAAAAGGGAAACAATGGAGCACCTTAGATTTCGTCTTGAATCAAGACATCTTCAGAGACAATTGAATTATATGGATAAAAGGAAAAGTAACGTGCCCAATCGCCCAAACGGCTAACGAGCCGATCAGTGATGAAGAGGATAAAAGTAAAAGTAGGTAAAAGAGAGAGAGAGGTTTAAGTATACAGGGTAACCTTACTAAACAAGGTCAGGTCATAAACATGACATCCACTCATCTGCACACCAACACCAACACACACGCGTAGGAGCTTCAGAGAAAGGGCGACGCCGCGACGTGTCTAAGTCAAGTCAGGTCAACAATATGGAACCACTAATCACCTATCCTACATCTAACTCCAATGCGTTTTCATTGTGGATCTACATGATATATATATATATATATATATATATATATATATATATATATATATATATATATATATATATTATATATATATATATATATATATATATAGATATATATATATATATATATATATATATATATATATATATATATATATATATATATTTTATGAAAATCCACAATGAAAACGTGGATAAGATAAATCTTGATAAAATCACACGGGAAAATGGAAACAACGGAGTACCTTAGCTTTCGTCTTTATTCAAGACATCTTCAGAGGCAACTGGATTACATGGACAGAGAGAGGCTTAAATATACAGGGTGACCTAAAAACATGAGGTCAGGTCAAAATGATGACATCCACTAATCCCCACACCAACACACACGTAGAGGAGCTTAAGAGAAGGGTGGTGACGTGACTAGTCAAGTCAGGTCAGAAAAAAGGGGACCCACAAAATAACTATCATACATCTAGATCAAAGGTTTTTAAAAGCATTTTTAACCTTGGGCCACTGACAAATAAATTTATGTAACATATTATCAGTTTTGAACTGACCATCACTAAGGTTTATTGATTTTAATTCCTTAATCAAACTAGCTTCAACAAGAAGTCTTTCTGTGACACAAGATGATTTGAAAACTTCTAAGCTTTTTTCCCAAGCAATGGGGTGATTATTATTCCTAACATGAACGAACAAGGCACTGCTTTCAGATGCAGTTCTAATATTATACTTATGTTGTTTGATTCTAAGCTGCAGTGTTTTTCCTGTCTGACCTACATAATTACAATTACATTTGCTACATGGAATACAATAAACACTACCATTTACATTCAAACTTGGGCTATTCCTTATTAACATATTAGTAATGGTTGAGTCATACTTGAAAACAACATTAATATTTAGAAGCTTGAGGGACCGAACTAACGGGACAAATTCATTACGATAGGGCAGAGTCAAAATATTCTTAAGTGTAGGAACTTGTCAGTTCAAAACTGATAATATGTTACATAAATTTATTTGTCAGTGGCCCAAGGTTAAAAATGCTTTAAAAACCTTTGATCTAGATGTATGATAGTTATTTTGTGGGTCCCCTTTTTTCTGACCTGACTTGACTAGTCACGTCACCACCCTTCTCTTAAGCTCCTCTACGTGTGTGTTGGTGTGGGGATTAGTGGATGTCATCATTTTGACCTGACCTCATGTTTTTAGGTCACCCTGTATATTTAAGCCCCTCTCTGTCCATGTAATCCAGTTGCCTCTGAAGATGTCTTGAATAAAGACGAAAGCTAAGGTACTCCGTTGTTTCCATTTTCCCGTGTGATTTTATCAAGATATATATATATATATATACACACAGGATAACGTTTCAAAACATGAGGTCAGGTCCAAAAACATGACATCCACTAATCCACACCGCAACCACACAGCAAACACAAAAGGAGATTATATGAACGGGCGACATAACTAGTAAATATTCAAGTTCCAGCAAGCGTGCAACAGATCAAGAACCACCTTAGAAAGACTACCAAGCTCCACATCCAAAAGAGCTTCCTTGACACATTCAGCGCTGGTTTCCAATCAGCCAAATGGAACCTGGTGGCTACAAAAGGGGAACCACCATTCTTTTACTTTACTTTTATCCTCTTCACCACTGATCGGCTCGTTAGCCGCCCGGGCGATCGGTCACGTCTCTGTTACGCACTGTTGGCAAGTACTGGGCATGCACCGGCTCCTGAATGTACCTGAACCCACTCCAGTGTTGGTCAAGTCTTGTCTTGAAAGAGCTCACACTCGGTGCCGTCACAACACTTTCTGGTAGATTGTTCCAAGAGTTCACAACTCTCACTCCGAAAAAGTTTGCCCTCACTGTTTTCTGGACTTGCTGCTTCTTCAATCTTGAGCTGTGACCCCTTGTGGGGCGAGCGTCCGCCAGCTCCAAGTAAGGACACTCGACTGAGTAGTGCCCCCTGAGATGCTTATAAACCTCATTCAGGTCCCCCCTTGCCTGTCTGTAGTATATGCTAGGCAAGTTCAGGCACTCCAATCTCTCAAGATAGCTGAGGTGCAAAGGGCAAGCACCAGTCTGGTGGCCCTCCTTTGAACATTTTCAACCAACTGGCAGTCCCTAGCATATCTCCGGGACCAGACAGGGTGACAGTACTCTAGATGGGGAAGCACTTCACTCTTGAAGATCGTTACGAGGGACGGACCGTCTAGAAATCTGAACGACTTTCCTGTAAGACCCAATAATTTATTTGCCTGATTTACCTTCTTCTCGCAATGGCCCGAGAGCTTCAGCTCGTTGTCAACATACACACATAGGTCCTTCTCACATTCAGTCTCAAATAGTGCAGTTTCTTCATCCCGTTGGGACATATGGTACGCCTCCTTACCGTTGGTACGCCCCAGGTGCATCCTCTTACACTTCGTGTCATTGAATCTCAGCAGCCATTTCTTCGACCATTCCTGGAGCCCACAGAGGTCCTTCTGCAGCTCTTCACAGTCCGCTTGGTTCTTGATTTCCCGGAATAACTTGGCGTCATTGGCAAACATTTGTATGGAGGAGTGTACAACGTCAGGCGTGTCATTTATGAAACAAACAAACAACAGCCGGCCCAATACACTGCCCTGTTGTAACCCGCTTTTGACAGGTACGGATGCTGATTTCGTGCCATTGATCACCACACACTGCTTGTGGTCATGTAGAAAGTCTTTTACCCATGCTTAGACATTTCCCTGAATTCCTTACCCTTCCAGTTTGATTTTCAGCCTTTCGTGGGGTACACTGTCGAAAGCCTTGGCAAAATCTAGTTAAATATTGTCGATATTACCACCGCGTTCCAGAATATGGGTCCAAATATCCAATACCTTGAGCAATTGTGTTAAGCAGGAGCGCCCAGGCATAAACCGTGTTGGCAATCCCTTACAAGGTTGTTTCGTAGTAGATGTTCCATCGCGGCATCTCTGATAATACTCTCAAGTACTTTACATATTATGCTGGTCAGGCTCACCGGTCTATAGTTGTTCGTGGAGTGACGATCGCCCTTCTTGAAGATAGGACTCACATAAGCCACTTTTCATTCACTGGGGACCATTCGTTCAACCAAGTATTTACAAAGCAGGATCGTCAGGGGCTCGGCAGGCTCGTTGCTGAACTCTTTTAACACTCTAGGATGCATCATGTCAGGGCCGGGACTCTTATGGACCTTTAGCCTGGACAGTTTATTTCTAATACCCTCTTCTGTGAACACAATGTGGGTCAGTGCTGTGTCGAACCGTCTGTCCTCAAACGCAGGAAGGTTAGTTGCATCCTCTCTTGTGAACACCGAGGAAAAGAAGCTGTTCAATGCCTCAGCTTTATCCTGGTCAGAATGTGCTTAACTACCATCTTCAAGCCTCAGGTCTGATACTCCTACTCGCGTTTTTAATTTCGAATTTGCATAGCGGTAAAACGCCTTCAGGTTTGACTTGACCTCGCTTGCAACCAGCCTCTGGAACTCCTTTTCAGCCCTTGTACACTCTTTCTTTGCTTGGTTTCTGGCTCTTGCATACATCCTCCTGTCCTGCTTATCATTTCACCCAACCCACGTCTTGAATTTCTGGGTTTTCTTCTTAACTTTGTCGACCGCCGCATGGTTCATATGTAGTGATCCCCTCGTATTCCTAGAGGCACTGGGTTTTGTTTTGGGTATGTATTTATCTATCAAATGGGTCACTTTACTAGTTATGATATTCAGCGTAGTGTCTGCGTTCTTGTGCCTTAATAAGTCAGGCCAGTGGATACCCATCATCTCTTCCCTCATCCCGTGGTAATTTCCCTTGTAATATTTGCACCTTGGCCTGGTCTTATCTTGAACTAGGTAACAGTTAAATCTGAATGAAAACACTGTATGGTGACTGGTGCCAACTGGGGCAAGGTGTTCCAGTTTGGCCACCATACCCTCCTCTTTTGTTATGATGAGGTCAAGTGGCTTGGGTGTTGGCTCCCCTCTGTAATGTGTCGGGTCTCTCACATGTTGGAACAGAAAATTATCTCTCAGAGTTTCCACAAAAAAAGTAGGAGGGCTATTCAAGTCACTTGGGGTGAACTCGTTTCTCCAGTCGATATCGCCATAGTAAAAGTCCCCAATGATAAAGAGGTGGCTAGGGTTGAGCATCGCCGCGTTGTCTATTAAGGCTCTTAAGTTTCTTTGATTTAGTGGGTCACAGTTTGGGGATCTGCAGATATACCCGGCAATAAGTAAGCCCCTTCCGTTTAGTTTAATTTTACACCACTTGGAATCTTCAAAAACATCCTCTCCCTGTACCCTCGCCTGGCTGGCTCCAAGGTCTTGCCTAGAATAGATAACCATATCCCTCTTGCAAGTTTCTTTAGAAAGGTTCGTTAATAGGTTATATCCAGCAATACTGAACTCACATTCCTCTGGGTCGATTCTCCTGTTCTTGTACAACAGTTCGACGACTCCTACAATATCTGGTTGGTGTACCTTCAGTAGTGTTTCAAACTCCTCTCTCTTATCAAGGAACGTGTCAGTATTAGTGTAAATGACATTCAAGCCCGAATTTGTTCTCGGTAACCTCTCTGCTCTTAGAAGTAACCCCGCCCTCCCCATTCTCAGAAGCTGCAGTACTTGCTAAGTACACTGTATTTTGCATGGTGTGGTTAGAAATATCATTGTTTACAAGGCGCTCGCCTCCTCTCGGCTGATAGGAGGAGCTGGTGCCACCTCCCGGGCAGAGGGTAGAGCGGGTGGAGGGTGCGCTGCTGTCCCCTGGCCCTGTGTCGGACACTTGCTTCCACCACTCTCTCCCTGAACATAACCCATGTACACCAGTCCCCGCTCCTCCTCGACTCCTCCCTCTTCTGCTTCAAGCCCTGCAGGAGCTTCCTGTGCTGCTCCCTCTGCATTACCGTGCGATCTGGGTGAATGAATACACTCCGAGATGCCTTGCTCGTTGCTAAGTTTTTTGCCTGCCGAATAACCTCCCATTTCTGTTCCTCACTCACCAGTGTGATCCTAAGGGGGCGAGGCTTGTCCCCCTGCTTTTGTCCCAGCCTCCTCAAATCCCGAGGGGTTGATGGCATCTTCAGAACCTCTGTACAATTATTCTTAAACTGCATCTTATCGTGTGTTATCTTCCTCTTGGTTCCCTCCGCCTGGCTTTCAGGGACTCCAAAAACTATTACATTGTTCCTGCGCTGGAGATGTTCCCGTTGTTCCTCCTCTCCCCTAACATTAGGTCCGTTAAGTTTCATTTCTTTGACACACTTCTTTATAGTCCCTAGCTGCTGTAGAACCTGTTTTGATCCTGCATTACTCTCTGCCGCCTCCCGTGGCCCTGCTAATGCGTCAGCATAACTCCTCTTAGCAACCACCTCCATTCTATCGGTTACTTCCTCAGTCTTAGCAAGGATCTCTTGCCCAACTTCTTCTAGTTTGGCAACCAGCAGGACTCCAGCTTTATCGCGGGGAAAACACAAAGACAAACCCAAGTTAGCCTTCATTGACTACGACTAGGGTACAAGTGCAACTGGCAGACTATAGGAAATGTCGTCAGGGAATGCACCTACTGTCAGGAGCCAGAGGCCAACCCACTGGAACACTATCTCCTCGACTGCGAAGTCACAGAAAGTCTCCGAAACAGAATTCGAAACTTCCAAGAAGCACACACAACACCAGCGGCCATTCTAACCCGAAAGGCCCAAACAAACTACATTCACCACCTTCTCCGGGTCATCACACGATACCCACCACCCAGATAGCTTAGGAAGTATCCTCCCCAGCAAATGTAGACCCCATTTCGGGGGGCGCGCCACTCAGAAACCGACCACGTCCAAGAGTGGGGGTTGGTGGTAAGCGTTCACTGACCGAGGGTCCTCTCACACATGCAAACCTGCAGTATTCTTTCATATCTGCAGGTAGGACAACCTCCATCCCAAATCCCAAATCCGGTCTGGCTGCTCCAAGAGCTCCAGCCGGAAGCCGGAAGCCTACAGGCAAAGGCCCGTGTCGGACTACGGTCCGACAATCTCAACAACAACAAGTTTGTAATTCAGTGACTGCTGGACCCGGAGCTGTGAAGACTTGCCTTTTTTCTGCTGTGTGGTTGAGTATTCTGCAACTTCGTTGTGATTGGACATTCAATCCTAGTGAATGACCTTACCCATCATAGGGACTGTGCAATTACCATCTCAGATTGTAAGAGAAACAATCAAGCCTCTGGAAATTATATATCTGGGCTCCCCAAAATTTTGACTACTCCCCGTGCGTCTACGTCCTGGATTGGCCAATCAGCGGTGCCCCACGGTGGCGTGATACAGGCACGTTTACTGAGGTTCTCTGATTGGCTGACCGAACGTGGCGTGGTAGGGAGACTGTCCCTACTCTCTAAGTCCTCTTCTTTTCCTTCTTTCATCCCCCTCATGCACTCCGTTCCTTGAAAGGTAGACGGGACTTAGCGATACGGTCGATCCGGCAAGGGAACCTGTGATAGTACAGGGCACCCCTTGTAAAGGGGGTCACCGGTAGGTGGCAACTTATTTAGACATAACTTATAGTCACAGGTAACCTGGGCACAGAACCCTACGAGCCCGACGCCCGTCCAAGAGGGGGGGGCGGGGTCACTGCTCCCAGGCAGGAGCCCTGTGTCATAGGCAGGAGTGTGATGTAAACAGGGAAGATGACTACAAGCATTAGGATTAAGCATGGAGATAAGGGACACCCTATTGGAAGAAGAAAGGTGGCAGAAATCACCTATAACAAATTACAAGTCCCATTAACAAGAATATTTAGGACTAATGAAGGTTTCAAAGTAATCTGCAAAGATGACTTTGATTCAGATAAAATCCTCTCAAAAGAAGCCAGAGATATATTTTACAATGAAGGCCTTGTTGTTGTCATGCCACCAGAACAAAAAGCAAGAAGATCAGTTTTCGTTCGCCAAGTCGACCAAGAGATCGGGAGGAAGACATCTGAAGACCTGAAAGATGAACTGGAACGCCAAAACAGTTGGGTGAAGATCGAGGAAGTTATCAAGATAAAAGACTATACTCATGTTTTAAAGATTACCTTCGAGGAAGTCTAAATGGCTGAAAAAGTATTACAACAAAGCTTTCTAATATTTAACATGTCAGTAACACCTCATCAAATAAAGAAGGAAACATTTATCAATCTGCAAGTATGTTTTTCTTGTTACAAGTATGAAGAACACACAACGAGACACTGTCCAGAAAAAAGAAAAAGTACTGTTCAGACTGTGCTGGCGACGACCATACCTACACTGAATGTAAGAACCCACTTGTTGGCTGTTCCAACTGGAAGAGAAACGGGAAGAGATGAGAGGTATCAACTGGCCTGACTCATTAAGGTACAAGACCGCAGACAGTACGCTGAATATCATAACTAGTAAAATGACCCATTTGATCGATAAATATATACCCAAGACCAAACCCAGTGCTTCTAGGAAAACGAGGGGATCCCTACACATGAACCATGCGGCGGTCGACAAAATTAAGAAGAAAACCCAGAAATTCAAGACGTGGGTTGGGTCAAACGTTGAGCAAGACAGTAGGATGTCTGCAAGAGCCAGAAACCAAGCAAAGATAGAGTGTAGGAGGGCTGAAAAGGAGTTCCAGATGCTGGTTGCACGCGAGGTCAAGTCAAACCCAAAGGTGTTTTACCGCTATGCAAAGTCGAAATTGAAAACGCGAGTAGGAGTATCAGACCTGAGGCTGGTGGATGGTAGTTACGCAGATTCTGACCAGGATAAAGCTGAGGCCTTGAACAGCTTCTTTTCCTCGGTGTTCACAAGAGAGGATGCAACTAACCTTCCTGCGTTTGAGGACAGACGGTTCGACACAGCACTGACCCACATTGTGTTCACAGAAGAGGGTATTAGAAATAAACTGTCCAGGCTAAAGGTCCATAAGAGTCCCGAACCTGACATGGTGCATCCTTGAGTGCTAAGAGAGTTGTGCAACGAGCTTGCAGAGCCCCTGAAGATCCTGTTTTGTAAATGCCTGGATGAACAAATGGTCCCCAGTGAATGGAAAGTGGTTTATGTGAGTCCGATCTTGAAGAAAGGCGATCGTTACTCCACGAACAACTATAGACCGGTGAGCCTGACCAGCATAATATGTAAAATACTTGAGAGTATTATCAGAGATGCCGCAATGGAACATCTGATACGAAACAACCTTGTAAGGGATTGCCAACTCTGTTTTATGCCGGGGCGCTTCTGCTTAACACAATTGCTCAAGGTATTGGATATTTGGACCCATATTCTGGAATGCGGTGGTAATATCGACAATATTTGCCTTGATTTTGCCAAGGCTTTCGACAGTGTACCCCACGAAAGGCTGAAAATCAATCTGGAAGGGTACGGAATTCGGGGAAATGTCCTAGCGTGAATAGAAGACTTTCTTCGTGACAGCAAGCAATGTGTTTTGATTTATGGTCCCGAAATCGGCATCTGTACCTGTCACAAGTGGGGTACCACAGGGCAGTGTATTGGGCCTCTGTTGTTTGTTTGTTTCATAAATGACATGCCTGACGTTGTACACTCCTCCATACAAATGTTTGCCGATGACGCCAAGTTATTTCGGGAAATTAAGAACAAAGCGGACTGTGAAGAGCTGCAGAAGTACCTCTTTGGGCTCCAGGAGTGATCGAGGATGGGGCTGCTGACATTCAATGTCACGAAGTGTAAGAGGATGCACCTGGGGCGTACTAACGGTAAGGAGGCGTATCATATTTCCCAACGGGATGAAGAATCTGCACTAGTTGAGACTGAATGTGAGAAGGACCTCGGTGTGTATGTTGACAATGAGCTGAAGTTCTCGGGCCATTGCGAGAAGAAGGTAAACCAGGCAAATAAATTATTGGTTCTTATAAGAAGGTCATTCAGATATCTGGACGATCCGTCCCTCGTAACGATCTTCAATAGTGAAGTGCTTCCCCAATGCATATGGCCCCCGAGATATGCTAGGGACTGTCAGTTGGTTGAAAATGTTCAAAGGAGGGCCACCAGACTGGTGCCTGCACTTCGGCACCTCAATTACCCTGAGAGATTGGAGCGCCTGACCTTTCCTAGCTTATACTACAGACGGGCAAGGGGCGACCTAATTGAGGTGTACCAGTATCTCAAGGGGCACTACTCAGTCGAGTGTCCTTACTTGGAGCTGGCGGACGCTCGCCCCACAAGGGGTCACAGCTCAAGATTGAAGAAGCCGCAAGTCCAGAAAACTGTGAGGGCAAACTTTTTCGGAGTGAGAGTTGTGAACTCTTGGAACAAGCTACCAGAAAGTGTTGTGACGGCATCGAGTGTGAGCTCTTTCATGACCAGACTTGACCTACGCTGGAGCAGGTTCAGGTACATTCAGGAGCCGGTGCATGCTCAAGTACTTGCCAACAGTGCGTAACAGAGACGTGACCGATAGACCAAGCGGTTAACAAGCCGATCAGTGGTGAAGAGGATAATAGTAAAGGAAACGTAAAATATCTACTGCAATGTATCATTCCTGCCACGGTCTAAGCCTTAAATAAGTTTGAAATTAAATGCATTATTTATCTACTCCATTCTCCATCATAATATTATACAATAGCCTTGCATACTTGGACACATTGCCAAGATCTGTTCTTTCATTTAAGCACATTATTGTACGGGACACCCTATTATCTCCTCTCCTAATGGTCCTAAGAGTAGCGGCTACAGTAAGTTCCTTTACTCTATGTTCTATACTTGGTAAATCTAACTCCATTCTCATTATTTCAATTCTAGTGTTCCGTTTACACCTTAAAAAAATTCTCACGACCTTACTACACATTATAAGGATGGGAGCTGTAGTAGTCAATAACTGAATGTATAGTACTGATGTAAACCATCCTTAAAATAGGAATACCTGCGCCATTTCCCTTCCATGCCAAAGCTCTTAAAGGTCTTAAACGCCATTTACCTGCATTCTCCAGGTATTGCATCTCCCGTACTTTACTGTTGGACTTATACCCAATGAGCATCCCATGGTATTTATAAACAACAACCTTTTCTAGCCTTAATCCATTCAAAAATAAATCCCCTTGTTAATAATTTCTGACCTGATATTTAGTTTTTCATTGTTAATTACAAGGCCCATTCTACAACAAGGTGTACTCAATGCAACTAAAGTCACTAATTACACCTCCCTGTGGAGTCCCCAACTCCATTTCTCTTTCTTCTGAGTACCAACCCTGAAGCCATACTCAGCCATTTTGTTACTCAAGTAATCCACAATCCATTTCAGCAACTTCCCAGAAACCCCTAAATTAATTAGTTTCTCAAGTATAACTTCCTTATTTGCCCTATCAAAGGCCCCTTTTAAGTCTACAAAAGTCCTGCATGTAGCCTCGGAGTTATTCAAACACTTTACAACACAGTCTGCAGTACTTCTCCCTTTCATATATCCATGTAAATTGGGCGCCAAGAGATTTTCCACTTCATACAACAACTTGTTTAATACTATTCTTTCTATCATTTTACTAAAACAAGAGGTAAAAAATATTAGACGAAAATCTCCATTGTTCTTTGGTATTGGTACAATTACGGCTTTCTTCCACTTAAGAGGGATACATCCTCCATTATAAGACGTATTAAACAAGTCTAAACAGGGGCCTGTAGTATCTTGCGTTATTTAATGGGAGAATGACAAGTCGCATGGTCAGTCTGGCTGGGGCGTTTATTCTCTCTCCTGGTTACGATGTGCCTAACTCGTGTTTACACAAGCCTAAACACTTTCTGACTTTGGTAAGAAGTAACATAGTACATAATGTATATATATCAATAAAGGCTGCATATAAACATACACATATATAACACTATTTCTCCCTTTCAAAAGAGAGCATGGCTGCTACATATCCTAAATAAACAAAACTTACAGAATTACCTATGGCAGGGAAGAAGAGAATAGAACACAACAAATATAACTTCCTAACTAAACAGTTTTGAAAGACCTGTTCACAATTCAGATAATTAGAGGTCTAATTTAATTACAGGTCTCCTAACTCTGTTTGATCTTCTAGGACTATTCCCTCCACCAAGTTTTACAGGGGTTTCACTTGCACTCTGTGCATTATCAGTGACAGACATATCATCACTACAGTCAGTTGACACAGTGAGTGGATGCTGGGAAACATCATCTTTGACATCATCATGATGATGATCATCTGAAACTGTGTCAAGTTTATCATCATGTCCTGGTGCTACATTCATCTCGTCATGTGCCTGAATGATGTGATCCACATGAACATATCTCAAAGAGTTACCACATTTCACTAAATATGTCCTAGATCCACATAACTTGTCAATGACACCAGTTATCCACTTTGCATGTACAGTACCATCACCTTTAGCCATGTTCCTAACTCTCACCCTATCATTTACCTTGAACACTCTTTCACTGGAACTCTTATCATGATACATTTTTTTTTGACTTGTTTCCTCGCTACAACTTCAAACAGACTTGGCTTAACTAAACTTAATCTTGTTCTCAACTGTCTCTTCACCATTAACTCTGCAGGAGTACATCCTGTCACACTATGTGGCGTGGTTCTGTATCTGAGTAAGAAATTTGCTAGTCTGTGTTTCATTGATTTTCCTACAGTTCCTTGAATTACCTGCTTGGAAAGTGCTTCCTTTACAATTCTAACTGATCTCTCAGCTGCACCATTAGAGGCAGGATGATAGGGTGGGGTCAGTACATGCTTTACATCGTTGAATCTCATGAAGTTTTTAAACTCTGATGATTGGAATGGAGGACCATTGTCAGAAACCACCTCTTCTGGTATTCCATGTTCAGCAAATATTAATCTTAATTCATCAATGGTGCTACCAGCATTAGTACTGTACATGTGCTTAACATCAATCCACTTTGAATGACTATCAATTAATACAAGGAATTTGTCTGTTCCCTTATCACAGAAGTCACTGTGTACTCTTTGGAAGGGACGGGTAGGCCATTTCCAGGTTTTCAAAGGTGTGCTGGGTGGCATACTCCTAACATTCTGACAAACAGAGCACTCACGTACCATCATTTCTATTTCACCATCCAGTTTAGGCCACCACACAAAACTTCTGGCCAGTGCTTTCATAGCACATATACCTGGATGTTCAAAATGCAGTTCATTCAAAATTTGCCCTCTAAAACACTGTGGAGTTAACACTCTCATACCCCACAACACACATCCCTGTTCTACTGATAATTGACATCTCCTTAAATTATACGGTCGAAAGACTAAGGATGGACAAATCTCTGGCCATCCATTTAGTGTATACTCCAGGATTCTTCCTAATACAACATCTTTCCTAGTTTCATGAGCAATCATTCGGGAGGTGACTGGAAAATCTTCTGCTATCATGGTTACAGCATAAACCTTAGGCTCTACTCCATCATTTGATGCACTACATGACAACCTTGACAAAGCATCTGCATTGGAATGATCATCTGAACGTCTGTACTGTATCTCATAGTCATATGCCGACAATATCAAAGCCCATCTCTGCATTCTTACTGCAGCAAGTGTAGGAACAGGTGATTTAGGACCCAAAATTGCCAAGAGAGGCTTGTGATCAGTTATTAAAACAAAATTCCTCCCATATAGATACTGGTGAAATTTCTTTACTCCAAATATGATAGACAAAGCCTCTTTCTCTATTTGTGCATAATTTTTCTCGCTTTGGGTAAGAGTTCTCGAGGCATATGCAATGGGTCTTTCTTCACCGTTATCCATTATGTGACTTATGATAGCACCTAATCCATAGCCCGATGCATCACAAGCAAGCTATAGTGTTCTACTGGTATCATAGTGGACCAAAACATCAGTACTAGACAGAGCAGCTTTACAATCTTCAAATGACTTCTGAGTTGCACCGTTCCATTTCCATGGTATCCCTTTCTTTAATAGTTCATGCAGAGGGGCTAAAGCTGATGAAAGTCCACTCAAGAACCTTGAATAATACTGTATCATACCTAGGAAAGCTTTCAATTCACTGACATTTTTTGGAGCAGGTAAATTTACTATGGCTCCTACTTTATCTTCTACAGGTCTCAGCCCTTCTGCATTCACTTTGTAGCCAAGATAAGTTACTTCTTTAGCTAGGAATGAACAGCTGCTCTTGTTGAGCCTGACATTGTGTGCCAACAATCTTTCGAATACTGTGGCTAGGGTTTTGACATGATTTTGGATGTCACTGTCAACAATAAGGACATCATCCTGAAAACATAACACATTGGGAAGACCCACAAGAATTTTGTCCATGATGCACTGAAATAACTTTGGTGCACTTTTAACACCATAAGGCAACCTTTTGAACTTATACAATCCTTTATGAGTGTTGATGGTAAGGTACTGTTGACTTTCAGCATCAACAGAGACCTGAGCATATGTTTGGGACAAGTCTAACTTAGTGAAAATGGTTCCACCTGTTAGTGCAGCAAATAAATCTTGAGATGTGGGTAAGGGATATTGCTCATCCTCAACAGCTTGATTAATGGTGACTTTATAATCACCACATAATCTAACAGATTTATCAGCTTTAGGTACAATTACTATTGGAGCAGCCCAATTGCTCTTGGCTGTTTTCACAATAATTCCCTCACTCACAAGTCTGTCTAATTCCTTCTCAACCCCACCTTTCAATGCATAAGGAACAGGTCTGGACTTAGCATATATGGATGTAACATCTTTGTCAATGGTGATATGAGCTTCATAACCCTTTATACCATCCTGTCCCTTTACAAATAAAATCGTGTATTTTTCGAGCAATTTCTCAAGACCTGGAATATTGTTACACATTCTAACACTAAATATCTCCTTCCAGTCCATCTCAAGTTCACACAACCAGTTCTTACCTCACAAAGTTGGTCTATTCACATAACTAGCTATAATTAATGGCAACTTTAAATTCTGATTTTTGTACTTTACCTCACACTCTAATTTACCTTCTGTGTTCAAAATCTCTCAAGTATAAGTTCTCAACTTGACACCTGAGTCTTCTGAAGGCACATGCGCAAATACTTTCTCATACATATCTTTACTCATTATGGAGAAATCAGCTGCAGTATCCACTTCCATGGTTACAGGTGTGTCATTAATACACAAGTCCACATTATACCTATGTTTAACTTTCTCTTCACGACTGGTGTAAACAGTAAACACTTGGGCACTCTCATCATTATCAGATCCAAAATTACTAACACTCTCATGAATACTGTTTTTCATTTCCTTCTCTCCACCTTCTACGGCATATACTCTACCTTTATCACTTCTACAGGCAGGGGCAATATGTCCAATACGTTGACAATTGTAACATTTTGAATTCTTGAACTTACACTGAAAGCTTTCATGTTTCCCTCGGCACCTCTTACATTTTAAATCAGCATGTGTTCCTTGTTTTGTGGCATACTTATTCCTTTTAGCTACAGTTAGTTTACACACTGAGCCACTACTGCAAACTGTTTCACTACCAGCATTGGGAACAAATTCTCTGGTGTTTTTCTCGGCCAATTCCACACTCGTAGCTGTCTGACATGCATTTTCAAAAGTTAAGTTAGTGGTGTTCATAACTTATTCTGTATTTTTTCATAATTGAGGCCTATTACAAACCTGTGTCTTAGAGCACGGTTCAAGAACTGTCCAAAGTTACAGTGAATGGATAATTTCTTCAAAGCTACTATATAATTACTTACTGATTCATCTTTACCTCTATCTCTGGTGCCAAATTTGTAACTTTCAGCGATCTCAAGTGGAGCAGGATGAGAATGTTGCTTCAGAATCTTGGTAATGTGAATCAGTGAGGAGTCCTTAGGGGTCCGACTAATTACCCAAATGTACCCAAATGTAGCCGCAATGAAGTCAAATAATGGTCCTACATGAATAAATCGGACTGCCAATCACTTCTCGACTAGTATTTGGTGTCACAAAGTAAATAAAAATTGGAAAACGTAATTTAATCTGAGTTAATAGATCGAGTGCATGTACCTAAGCTAACCTAACCTAAGCTAACACAAATCAGATTAAATTAAGTTTACCAATTTTTTGTGACTTTATGACACCAAATAATAATCGAGAGGTGATTCACAGCCCGATTTACGCTTGTACGACCATCATTTGACTTCATTGCGACTACATTTGGGTACATTTGGGTAATTACTCGCTCCCTTGGTACATGCACGCGATCTATTAACTCAGATTAAATTACGTTTTCCAATTTTTTTTTACTTTGTGACACCAAATACTAGTCGAGAAGTGATTGGCAGTCCGATTTATTCATGTAGGACCATTATTTGACTTCATTGCGGCTACATTTGGGTACATTTGGGTAATTAGTCGGACCAGTCCTTAGGTTTGTCTAGAGTAAGCAGATTGACCAGAGTAGAATAAACATTAGTTCCTACCTCTGTCAAAAAGATTGCCTTCCTTTTCTTTTCAAGGGCCTTTCTCTTCCGAGCATCACCACCGTCGTCCATTAATTCATTTGCCAAAACGAAGAAGTCCATTCTCTCACAATATGATGTGAAATCTTCCTTGTCGGCATCATACTCCCCCACTCGTCCTATGTATCCACTGACCACTGACGCCAGCCATGGTTGCTCTCATCACTTAAATTCTCCAGGTTCAGAGTAGCCTTCCCTTCAGTGGTCACTATTCTCTCTTCAAGGAGTTCACAAACACTTCGCCAATCCCATCCTCGTCGCCAGTGTAGTATCTTGCGTTATTTAATGGGAGAATGACAAGTCACATGGTCAGTCTGGCTGGGGCGTTTATTCTCTCTCCTGGTTACGATGTGCCTAACATATTTCGGGTTTACACAAGCCTAAACACTTTCTGACTTTGGTAAGAAGTAACATAATACATAATGTATATATATCAATAAAGGCAGCATATAAACATACATATATATATATATATATATATATATATATATATATATATATATATATATATATATATATATATATATAACAGGGCCCTTCTCTAATACCAGCCAGACAGTTAAGGATATTATATGTTATTACATCATCACAGGGTGCCGTAGACTTTCCCTTTTTAATCACATATAATCGCTCGCCTCTCGTTATAGGAACACATGTATCATCCCCCAGTGTACATTATCTTTGTATTAACTCACTCCTAAGTCTACTCTTACTTTGTAATGAGGCCTGCACACAGTGAGGTAATTCGGCAAGGCTAGCAATCCCAGCCCATTTCCTAATAAGTTGACTGGCCTGCCCTGTGGGTCAGCGTAGCTGTTGCCCTGCTTCGAACACCTCGCACTTTATTCACTTCCTTCCATATGTCACCCAAGCTCTTGGCTTTAGCGATTCTCCCTAAACAGTCTGTCCAGTATTTATTCCGCGCCTCTTGCTTAATTGGATTTGCACTCCATTCTCTTTGCACCGTTCTAAGGAGTTTACTCCAGCCCTGATCCAATTTGTCATTCACATACATATTACGTTTCCCATGATTTATATTTCTCCTTTAAAACAACACTTACATGTAGTCAAAACGGAATCAATAATATATAATAAATTATCAAAAAAATTATCGACATCCTTTGGTTCACAATCTGTATACCAATCCTGTGTAGTAGTGATCAGCTCCTGTTTTTTTGTCTTCTGGCTACCAATATCTTTCCACTTAATTAAATTCTGTCTTTTGTTAACATGTACAGTATAGTAATTTGTAATGCAAATCCATAACTATGTCAGCATTCGCTATTATTCCACATGTATTAAAACATGCTGCATAATCTAACCTTCCTCCATGTATGTGGGGAGGCTCACGATTCCCCAGTATTTCAATATAATCAAACTCCTCCAAGAAGTGTAACCATCTCCTTCCAGTAATGTTGCTGGGTCCCATAGTACCCAGGACTTCGTGTCTAGCATTAATATCACCAACCATAACACTAGCATCATTAAATAGGCACTCGGACATGTCATCAATATCCAGACTTGGAGGATGTACAATTGTACATAGATGTTAACAATACATATAGACCTTCCTTGGACGTAAATTTTAACACACAAACTTTCAACCCCATTCTGCTTGTCAGCTATTACCAATTCAACCAGTACATTTTTTCGAACATAAGTTAACAGGCCTCTTGTATTATTTCTATGATTAGCTGGGAAACAGAAACATTGATAATCACGTAAATTCATCAAATTACCATCCTCCGTGTCCCGTCTCTTGTAAGGCTATAACATACACCTTATACAACAGTGCATAAGCATGCACATCAGTGGTCCTATGACGTAAGCTATTTATATTCCATGAAAGTATACTGAAACTAGTATCCTCCATTTTCCCTATTAACAACAGAAACTAACCTTATTCTTTCATTCACGAACTGTTCCATTACTTCTTTCACTCGAGCTAATACCTCATCATGTAATATACTTCGGGGAAGTCACCCCACTTGCGGGTTATCTCTTCCCTTGTGTCCACATTTCCGGTCCCCCAAAGCAAAGATGGTTTGTCAGATTTTATTACTGTATTATTTTCAACCTTCTTTCCTCTTAGTTCAACATCCACATTTCCATGTTCACTAAAATGGGCAATTACATTCTGGTTGTCCTCTACCTTTTTTCTAAGCATCTGAATTTCTTGCTTGAGTTGAACTACTACACCATACTCATCACCAAACTTGTCAATTACCTTCTTTTCTGGAACAACTTTTGGTGCAGCCCCTGCACCATTTCCTGTTACCTTCAACGTGTCACTCTGTTCCATCCTCTTCTTCCACAAGTTCTCAGTTGAAGGTAGAGTTGTCTCTCCTACAACTCCTCGTCCTTCCTCCTTTTCTCGCTGTTGCACCTCCCCCATGCTCTGCTACCGCACACCACGCATCTGTGGCTTCTTACTGCAAATTGAAGAACCTGTATTATGCGCGCTGCCACAATTGCAACAGCATGGCACAACATGTTGCTCAAACTTTATTTTATTTCCACATTTTATTGAATTATGATTTTTTCCACAGTAACGACACCGACATTCACTTTGACATTTCCAGGCCATATGGCCCCACCTACTGCATTTGTAACACAAAACAGGTTGTTCAATAAACTTTGCAATTCTCCTCTATCCTTTTCCAGAAAGGAATATCTTCTCTGGAACGTCTCCCACTCTGTTTTTCTTCTCACCTCGGATTTCGTGTAGCTTTGCCCATACGAATCGTGTATCATCAAGTAGAAAATCAGGATCCAGTATAACCGGGTATATGAAGACGATCACCTTGGTGTGTTGGTCTGTGTCCTAAGGCATCGTCATAATCACCTCCTTAAACCCTGTCGGCGTCATAAACTTTACGGCCTCATCCCCAGCTACAGTCAGATAGGAGTTATTGTGACCTTCCTCAAGCAGAGGTTAAAAATTTTTTTGCTCTCTTCCCAGTGTTGCAACCCACAGTAACCACTCATAGATTGACATGTGTGAATCACTTGGAAAGTTCAACTTCCTCCTACCTGAGCGTAAGGGCGGAAACGATCTTCCTGCTCGTTACGGCTGCTAACTCTCTCGTTTGCTGGTGCGGACAACACTTGGGCGGTTGGACAGAGGTGAGAACGGCAGCGACTATCTGGGTCACGGGCAGATTCACCCCAGCCGCTATACAGTCACCATCTAGCTACCCGGCTGTTCGTCAAATTCTGGCTGTGATCTCATCATAGGTCCTGGACCAGTGGGCTGTGTCCCCAGACCTTCACCTATCGCTTGTCAATTCTCTGGTCATCTACCACATACCACGACCGTCAGTTCATCTCATTCCGTCTGTGCCCCGGTGTTTTCCTGCCATTTCAAGACAATCTGCCTCTGTCGCTCGAGTGTGGAGTTGAATGGACGCTTCCCTACCCTGAGTGTGCATCACCTTGTTCCAGAACCTCCCCCCAGGGCCACTGCCGTAGGAAATATCTGTTCATTGTTTGATTCCATTAATTGCTGACTCCCCTTTATTGATCGATTCTATCAATTGTTGACTCCAATTAATTGATTGAATCCATTAACTGCTGACTCCTATTAATTGTTTGATTCCTTTAATTGTTTGCTTCCCTTAATTGATTAACTCCATTAACTTTTGACTGCATTAATTGTTTGACTCCCGTAATTATTTGACGTTTGTTGAGTGGTGTCAGAGTCTTGTGTTATATTTTTTATAGTAAAGTGATGTCAATCTCAAACGGTTGTTTGCTATTCCTCAGAAAACCATGGTCCATGACTTTCCTTTATTAAAAACCTGATTAGTCTGGTAAGGGATTTCTATCCCTCATTACCAGGCCTTTCACACTGAGCGGTTTCCACCACCCGGGTTGCTCGGCACATTGGTACTTTCACGATGATCCATTCGACTAACCTGCTGTGTTTTATTCCCAGTTGAATTCTTTCTGCTTTCTTCTGTGTGTGTCGTCCTTTTCTTCCTATCATTCATGATCTCATAACTATCATTTCCTTCACTTTTCTTCGCCAACTCTCGCCTCCTCTTTTTTTTTCTGTCACCTCCATTGTTGTTGGCTGCGGATCATCTGTTTTCGATTCGCTACTTGAAAGCCGCAGGTCATCTTCTTAGGTGTTCAGTATTGCAATCTGTTCTTCTCTAGCCAAAGCCTTCAGAGGTTTCTGCCCATCGTTTGCCCCAGGCATGGTGTAAAGCTTAGGCAGCCAGTGAAAATCAACCGTGTTCTCGCAGAGTACAAGGCTGATACGTTCAACCAGTACGGCCAGCGTTCAGATAATGAGTGTGTGGTGATTAATGGCACAAAATCGTAATGTGTACCTGTGACTAGCTGGGTGCCACAGGGCAGGATACTGGGCCCGTTATTGCTTGTTTGTTTCATTAATGACATGCCAGAAGCTATACACTCCTCCATACAAATGTTTGCGAACGATGCTAAGTTATTTAGGGAAATTAAGAACCAAACAGACTGTGAAGAGCTGCAGAAGGATCTCTGTGAGCTTCAAGAATGGTCGAAGAAATGGCTACTAAGATTCAATGTCACGAAGTGTAAGAAAATGTACCAGGGTCACACCACAGTAAGGAGGCGTATCACATGTCCCAACAGGACGAAGAGACTGCATTAATAGAGACCGAATATGAAAAGGACCTGGGTGTGTATGTTGACAATAAGCTTAAGTTCTCGGACCACTTGAAAAGAAGGTGAATCAGGCAACGAAACTAGTAGGTCTTAGAAGAAGGTCGTTTAGATATCTGGATGGTCCGTCGCTCGTCACGATCTTCAAGTGTGAGGTGCTTCCCCGTTTGGAGTAGTGTCACCCCGTCTGGTCCCCGAGGTATGCTAGAGACTGTCAATTGATTGAAAATGTCCAAAGGAGGGCCACCAGACTGATGGCTGCTCTAAGGAACCTCAGTTACCCAGAGAGATTGGAGAGCCTGCAACTACCTAGCTTATACTACAGACGGGCGAGGGGATTACACGAGGTGATCGCCTGCAGTTTCTGTGAAGGTGTTCACGACACATTGGAATGCAAGACGAAAATTCGGAACAAAATTACAGTTGTTCCACTGTGTGTCAACTGTCGAGGAAGTCACCACGCCTGGAATGTCAATAGCCCACAGCGTCCTGACACTCGCCCAGAGAAGGGCAACCGCGCTCCACCGCTCTTGTCTCTGATGGGGCCCCTGCCAACGAAGCCTCACTCCACTCCACCATTGCCTCTTCCATCCACCGAGGAGATCCCATTGGTCTCCTCTTCCCTATCATCCCTCGTATCAGCCCCATCACCGACACTCTCAACCCTACCACACATCACCCCCCCCCTCCCTTTCCCCGCCACTCTTGGAACGAGGTCGTTGCTGGCCCTACCACACAGTCACCTCCACCTCCTACCCAGCCCTGTCTGAATTATTTTGTCTCTCTTACTCTTGGTGACCGGACCCTTCGTGTAGTCAATGTTCATTTCAAGAGAAATGCTCTGGCCTCCCAGGTTCTTCAAGACCTCCATGATGGGGTTCCCACTCTTATTCGCGGAGACTTTAATGCCCGCCATCCCACTCTTACCCCAGATCATCCCACTCCATGTACTCTTAACGGATCGCATCTCTCACAGTTTCTTGGTGGGGACGATGATCTTCGCTTTATTTGTCCTGATGATCCTACTCGCCTCCCCCATAGTTTCCTTGATGTTGGCATGTTACTGAACGGTCATACCTCCTTTCTTCCTACTGTCTGCACCAAGCCTGCTCTATACAAGGGGTTCTGTAAATACCTTTCATGAATCAGGGGTGTATTCCTAAGACATAAATAAATGACCAAGTTGTCAATTCTCAATAGTATCTGAGTTATAGCACATTACAGGTTTTGTAGGAATGTGAAGAAACCTGTGAGTGTAAATAAAGCATCCCCTTGATTTTTAACAGTGGGGTCACATAAAAAGCAAAGTGCATGTTACTTTTCACTTCACTTTTATCCTCTTCACCACTGATCGGCTCGTTAGCCGCTTGGGCGATCGGTCACGTATGTTATGCACTGTTGGCAAGTACTGGGCATGCACTGGTTCCTGAATGTACCTGAACCTGCTCCAGTGATGGTCAAGTCTTATCTTGAAGGAGCTCACACTCGGTGCCGTCACAACACCTTCTGGTAGATTTTTCCAAGAGTTCACAACTCTCACTCCGAAAAAATTTGCCCTCACAGTTTTCTGGACCTGCTGCTTCTTCAACCTTGAGCTGTGTAGAGGTCCCAAAGTGCGAGGAATGGCGCCGTTTCACGGCACCATCAGCTTGATGAACAGGCATTGTGTGAAATATAACAAAGTCTAGGAATAATTTTAGTGTCCTTGTGGCATGGTTGCTCGCGTTCCCTTGTCACATGCATAGGTCGAGGGTTAGAGTCCTGGATGGTGAGGTCGTCGATTATATGTTCAAGTCTGCGTGTTGTATGGACTAAAATGAAATTTATATATATATATATATATATATATATATATATATATATATATATATATATATATATATATATATATATATATATATATATATATATATATATATATATATATATATATAACATGCAGGAGTAAAATTTAAAAAGTTTAATTTCCTAGTTTATTGTATTTTAATAATTACAAAATTAAACTAATGACTACAGGTAGCAATTTTACAGTATGTGAAGCAAGAACACTGCAGGAGAGACTAAAAATTATGGGTGACGGAAAGCAAAACACCGATGACGTGGCAAGAAAATTTGGAAACAAAATGCGTGTGGGAAAAGTGTCTCTTGCGGTAAGATCTCTCACAGAGGAATCCTCCGGTGGGGTGATGCCAATAAACAGAGAGACATTAAAACTATTGAAAGAGAAACATCCCCCTGCAAGCAAAGATGAAGGCATCAGGTTCCAGGGTGACTATATCCCACCAAATACTGTCCTGTTTGAGAAAATAACAGGAGAGATGGTGTGGAAAAAGGCACTGAAGACTCGAGGAGGAGCCGGCCCTTCAGGTCTAGATGCAAACGGTTGGAGAGTCATCCTCAGCACAAACAAGTTTGGCCCTGTAGCAAGCGATCTCTGCACTGCCATTGCCACCCTTGCAAGAAAGCTTGCATCCTCTTGCTGCCATCACCTCCAGGCCCTGACGGCCTGCCGCCTTATTCCTCTGGAAAAGAAACCAGGATGTAGACCTATAGGGGTGGGGGAAGTGCTGAGGCGGATCATCGGAAAGTGCATAATGGAGGTGGTAAAGGATGATGTCAGGGCAGCAGCAGGGAACCAACAAGTGTGTGCTGGCCACCAGGCTGGTGGGGAGGCGGCCATTCACGCCATGAGATTGATATTTGAGCAGCGTGATTGTGAGGCCGTTCTCCTGGTGGATGCTTCAAACGCATTCAACAAACTTAACCGCAAGGCTGCACTGCACAACATCAAGATCAAGTGTCCAAGCTTTGCGATGTATGTTGAAAATTCGTATAGGAATCCTTCAGACCTCTACATAGTAAACAACAAGGCTCTATGAGGTGATACCATCCTACAGTCGACCGAGGGAACAACACAGGGGGATCCCGTTGCAATGACAATGAATGCAATTGGCCTATCAGTGCTCCAACAAGAAATAAAATTTGAAACAACTGGGGTCAAACAAGTGGCATATGCTGATGACCTTACAGGAGCAGGAAAAGTGGAGTGCATCAAAAAGTGGTGGGACTTGGTAACATCGCGAGGGTCCACAAATAGGGTACCACCCAAACGCCAGCAAGTCCTTCCTCATCGTGAAGCCAGAACATTATGAACGGGCATTGGAGGTTTTTGGCGGAAGTGAGGTCAAAATAACTAAGGACGGCCAAAGACATCTAGGCCAGTAATTGGCACTACGGACTTCAAGACCGAGTACATAGCGGGAAAGGTGAATGAGTGGGTTAGTGAAATCCAAGCTCTGTCTGAGATTGCTAACACAGAGCCACATGCCGCCTTTGCAGCATTCACCCATGGAGTCAAGCATCGCTGGAACTACCTGATGCGTACCATCCCTGAGATCGGACCCCTCCTCCACCCTCTGGAAGAAGCTATCAGTGTCAAGTTCATTCCCAAACTAGTGAAACACCCTGACTTAACCCCAGCAGAAAGAACACTTCTTGCACTTCCACCAAGACTGGGAGGGATGGGACTAACTAATCCAGAGGAGATTGCTGACACTGAACATCAAAATTCACTTAGGTTCTCAGCAGCCCTCACAGACCACATAATAGCCCAGAATGCAACAGGGGAATTGGATACCAGCGAAGTAAATAAGATTCGTAGGTCCATTACGACAGATCGGCAGCACTGCCAAAATGACATGTTGCAGCAACTATTGCTGCAGGTTCCAGAAAATTTGAAAAAAAAAAGTAGCTATAGCGCAGGAGGTAGGCGCCTCGAACTGGTTAACTACGTTACCGATAAGGGCAAATGGTTTCAGTCTTAATAAACAAGAATTTACAGATGCCATTGCTCTAAGGTACGGTTGGCCAGTAGAAGGTTTGCCCTCCCAATGCGTGTGTGGCTCTTCCTATTATGGCGATCACGCCATGGTCTGCTATACTGCCAGATTCTGGGGTCACTAAGTCTAAGGGGATAACTTAACTCTAATCTTAATTTCTAAGGGTCGCTGCCACCAGACCCCCTCTGGACAGCATGTAACTCATTAGGTAGCGTGCAGAGTGGACTAGGCATTGGGTTAGGTTTTCCATTGACCAGATCGATAAGGGTAAAGAAGGGTGAAACCATAACATGTCTTAATTGATTTATTCCTTATAAAACATACTGGTAAAAAACATATACATGAATTGGCCTTCCTCAGAAGAACAACAGAAATGTGGTTACCCAGATGGGCACCAGACACTTACATTAATGGCGTGTCATCCACATACTTATTGCATAACAATCTGTGACCACCTTACCTCGGTCATTCCTTCTTACACTATCCCTTAACACATCAGACTGCTCCACCTGTATGGAATATAGCCCTGTCGGTTATCATACATAGTAGCACCATCTCAACACACATGTACACTCCATACCTGCAAGTATGGGACTCCTTGTGACTTTTAGGTATACACAACAGGCACCTCGTTCGCACACCGCCCTCGGTGGGTAAAGATGAGGGCTTCACCTAGAGACATACCAGCACTATTTCTACGCCTGGTATCATAGGTCGCTCCAAGTGGCGACCGCAGAGTTTCTCACGGTCTCCTTATTTGTGACTATTCATTTGGAGTGGTGCGCTGGAAATCCACAGGTTCACAGTGGATTGGCATAGCGGGGAGTAGTCACCACCTGTTGTGACGCTCAAAGGGATAATGGCGGCCGGGCGGCAAGGTACTCCGACCGCATGGAACCTGAGGTGACGGTAGAACGAGGAAGACTGAGGGCATTGCCCCGCCGCTCCTCATCACGTAGGCCTACAGTTTCCAATCTTTAATCTGCACTTTTGTTTCTTATGGTTCTCACCTGAACACTTTTCGGTATATTGTCACTCATGCCTTATAAACACATATTTTAATCCTAAATTACACACTAAGGTAAGGTCTTGGTTTGCTAGTTCTTGGGTAAATTCATGGGGTTATAATATCAACGTGGCATCCGAGGCGGTTACATGACGCGCCTTGAAACAAAGGCTGAATGTTCATGGCAGGGGTGTATCAACTTCACTTAAAACTGTAATGAGGGATCCTCCTCTCACACATTGCACTATTTGAACACAGACATAAGATTCTCTGATCACTGTACCTGTCGTGGGTATATGTCACGCGAGGATACGAGGTGTATTAAGTTCATACCGACGCATACAAGATATTTCCTTTCAAGTATAGTTTCTGGATCACTTCCAACACCTCACATAGTTCTTATACATTTATCCTTTTTCCAGATCATTGTTCTCATGTATTTTCATATGATATCTGTGGAAGTTATGTTTGCTACACGCTCACAGACGTAAATAGTATGACCTTCAAACACTGATCCCCACTTAGTCTTACAGTACACTAGTCCGGCTCAACTGGACTTTAACATTCATCTTATGCATACCCTGAGTTCTCCTTAATGCTATGAATACATACACTTAATATGATATAACTGTACCTGGGTACAATACAACACATGGTCTAGCAACATTGAGTAGGTGAGTTGTCCTTTATCAATGTTTCCCGTTTTCTGAGGTTCTACAAGCGCGTTGCATTTGAATTTTATATAGCGTAATATGAATTAAATGGGATTTTTAGGAATGACAATGATGTGCGCAGTACACTGCAAGAAGGGGGGCTTCATATGCATGAGGCATGACGAGGTAAGGGATCTCACAGCAAATATGTTGAAGGAAATCTGTCGGGACGTCATGGTAGAACCGACCCTCCTTCCATTGGATGGCGAGATCTTCCAACATAGGACTTCAAACACTTCTAACGAAGCCCGTGTGGACGTCAGTGCTCGAGGATTCTGGACGCTGGGACAGCGATATTTCTTCGACATCAGGATTTTTGATCCCATGGCCGCATGTCACCATAACCTAGCTCTCGATGCTGCACATAGGAGGAACGAGAACGACAAGAGAAGGGCATGTGGGGAGAGAATTCAAAACGTTGATCAAGGCAGCTTCACTCCTCTAGTGTTCACAACCTCTGGTGGGATGGGCCCAAGTGCAAGATGTTTCTACGCCAGACTCGCGGAGTTGATCTCCGAACAGAAGCAGCAGCCCAGAAGTTATGTTACAGCCTGGATGAGATGTCGACTGTCTTTCTCTCTCCTTCGGTCGGCTTTGCTCTGCCTCAGGGGAACGAGAGCTTCTGCCCCTACTCCGACAACTGCTGCAGATATTGACTATGAGGTTACAGTCACTGAATGCCGCATAGATCTGCGGCTCAACTAATTTATCACAGATAGGATAGCTTCTTATGTATTAGGATATTTAATATTAAGGTAAATATTTGGTGGCGAAGGTGTGGCTATTGGGGGAGGCTGGAGGCCACGTTTAAAAAAAAAAAAAAAAAAAAAAAAAAAATTACAGTATTGCAACACAAGATATGGACAGAAAATGAGAGATCTGCGACCCCTAGGCCGTACATGATAACTGTTCGAGAAGTTATGAAAATACCGTACATTATTTAAAATCAAATTCGGAAATACACAAGAAAAATATAAAATCTAAGACCTGGTGATATTATTGCATGCATATACACGGAAAATAAAACATTATTTTACATATTTTTTTAACATAAACAAAACAAATGGTATACGACAGTCTAGATGTAATGAAAATTTCATGGCAACATAATTAATAACTAAAAATTTTAATTTAATCTATTACGACCTCTCATTAATAATTTGGGAAGTATAAGAAACGGCCTGCTTTACAAAATTAACTGTACTTTTACTTCTTACTTTTATCCTTTTCACCACTGATCTTGTGGGGTTCAGTATGTTTGGTTCACACTCAGGATGGAATGGAGAAAGGAAACTCACAATGTGCTCTTTGTATACATGTTGTATTGGATGTACAATGCAGCTTGGTGCTGGGAAGGCAGCGTGGTTACAAGCGTGATGTAGACAGAGCTGGTTGGTGAGGATGCTCAGAAGAGGACAGCTTGTGGGTCGCCATGCTCGCCGGTGGGAGAGAGGACCGCCAGGCAGGCGGAGGAGGTGTTGTTGGCTGCGGCTGTAGGTAGAAAGAGAGAGATCACCACGAGGTCAGGTCTTAAATAGCGGGGGTAGGCGTGGCTTAGCAGCTGACCCCCGCTCCGTGATGTATGGCGGCGCTGGTTGACCTAGACCACGAGGCATACACTGGGGAATTGGTGGGTCGGCTAGGCAGCGACAAACAGCGTTTGTAGGGGAGAATTCCACTACAATCTGCTTGTATGGTCGGTCACGTCTCTGTTACACACCATTGACAAGTACTGGACATACACTGGCTCTTGAGTGCATCTGAACCTGTTCCAGTGTTGGTCAAGTCTGGTCTTGAAAGAGCTCACACTCGGTGCCAACACAACATTCTCTGTCGGATTGTTCCAAGAGTTCACAATTCTCACTCCCTAAAAGTTTGGCCTCACAGTTTTCTGGAATTGCGTCTTCTTCAACCTTAAGCTGTGACCCCTTGTGGGGCGAGCGTCCTCCAGCTCCAGTTATGCACACTGCGTTGTTTATAAACTTCAATTACGTCCCGCCTTGTCCGTCTATAGTATAAGCTCGGCAGTTACAGGCTTTCTAATCTCTCTGGATAACTGAGGTGTCATAGTGCAGGCACCAGTGTGGTGATCGTATTTTAGACATTTTAAAATCAACTGACAGTTTCTAGCATATCTTGGGGACCAGACGGGGTGACAGTACTCCAGACTGGGAAGCACCTCACTCCAGAAGATCGTTAAAAGGGACGGATCTTCTAGATATCTGAACGACCTTCTTATAAGACCTAATAATTTAGTTGCTTGATTCGCCGTCTTCTCACAATGGCCAGAGAACTTCACTTTATTGTCAACATGCACACCAAGGTCCTTTTCACACTCGGTCTCTGGTAATGCAGTCTCTTCGTCCCGTTGGGAAATGTGATACGCCTCCTTACTGTTGGTGCGCCCCAGGTGCATCCTCTTCGACTTCGTTACATTGAATCTTTGCAGCCATTTCCTCGACCACTCTTGAAGTTCAAAGAGATCATTTATTAGCCCTTCACAGTCTGTTTGGTTCTTAATTTTCCTGAATAACTTGGCTTCGTCCGTAAACATTTGTATGGAGGAGTGTATAGCTTTTGGCATGTTATTTATGAAAAAAAGAAACGACCACAACAGGGTCAGTACATTGCCTTGTGGTACCCCGCTTGTCACGGGTACACATGACGATTTCGTGCCATTAATCACTATACACTGCTTGCGATCATGAAATCTCCGATCCACCCTAGAACATTTCCCCGTATCCCATACCCTTCCAGTTTAATTTTCAGCCTTTCATGGGGTACACTGTCAAAAGCCTTGGCAAAATCTCGGTATACATTGTCAATATTACCTCTTTGTTCCAAAATTTGAGTCCAAACATCCGGTACCTCGAGTAATTGTGTCACGCAGGAGCGTCCCGGCATATACCTATGTTGGCACTCCTATACAAGGTTGAAGGATTGCCTACACGGTTTTATTCCGCGACGCTCTTACTTATTATAATTACTTAAGGTTATGTAGAACCTTTATTAGTCCCCGAATGTGCTTAACAGCCACTTCTAGCTAGATTTAACTAGACTATAGAGTTTTGCTCCCAGTATTTACAGCAAATGAACTATCATAGCACATTACCATTCCTAAAAGAAATTAAAAGTTTTTGAGTTCATACCATACCCAGGACTCCACCTCACTCTTGAGTTTTGAGTTGTTGCATTCTTCTGCTAGTTCAGATAATGCATTCATGATGTCACTTGTTTGGTGGTTCCCCATTTTTGCAGTTAATAAATAAATGTGTTTAATAAGCAATGAGTGGACCCAAGGGGTGATTATTTATTTTTGTAATTAATGATTCAGTATGTTAATAGATACTAAGGCTTATCTTTAATAAATAGTAATTAAATGTCATACTTGTATCACCCTTCATTCCTCCAGTATATAGTAAGTTGCATGTCAATAAATACCCAGAATCCACGTGCCTTGACCTCTTGCCAGCTACCATAATAGTTTAAGAGGTTTAAATGTTGCGTTATGCATGCCTGAGTGGTGGTGGCATGTTACCAGTTAACTTATTAATGAGAAAGATGATAATAAGTACTAATTCCCAGGCATGCACAAATGAATTAAAATTTAATGGAAAATAAAACTAAAGGAAGGACAACACAACTCTATAGCTTTGTAGGGGTATCGTGATATTAAAGTTGTCTAGCACTCAGGATGGAAGGAAACTCTAATGTGGTTTTCTTGTATAATATATAAGTTATATGATAGACAGTCTGGTGCTGGAGGTGCTGTGTGGTGAGGGGCTGCTTGGTAGAGACGTGCGGTGAGTAGCTTGTCGAAGGAGGTATGTGTGCAGGAGCTCCGTTAGAGAAGATGTTGCCTGTTGGTTGAATGTAATGTTAACAGTGTGGAGCTTGCTGGAGGAGATGTTGCTTGTTCAAGAAGATTGGTCAGAATGAATCTCAATGGAGAGACAGAGCTTATATACACAGCCGCCGGAAGTAAACCCGTGGGAAGTCGCCGGTGACTAGCTCCGTTGCTAAGATACGGCGGGCATTGGAATGCGGATGCGCTTGGTTGCTAGGGAAGGCTGTAACAGGTGGTGGCGTGGCAGCTTGTAGGGGAGACGTCCACTACAGCTTCCTCCTACATTACTATAGAGTATATGTCATCGTTGGCTTGAAATAGGAAAAAAGGGACGAAAAAATAGCAAAATAATACAACATGCCTCCGCATTTTTCCTTCCCCCTCATCCTTGTCGAAACCCTACAAGACCTCCTCTCCCCCCTTGCAACACCTTTCACTCATTTTCCAAAATTTCTAGGTTCGGTTAAAACAAGCTGTTCCTCCGTTACTGTCATCTTCATCAACAACAGGTATATATATATATATATATATATATATATATATATATATATATATATATATATATATATATATATATATATATATCTTGATAAAATCACACGGGAAAATGGAAACAACGGAGTACCTTAGCTTTCGTCTTTATTCAAGACATCTGAAGATGTCTTGAATAAAGACGAAAGCTAAGGTACTCCGTTGTTTCCATTTTCCCGTGTGATTTTATCAAGATTTATCTTATCCACGTTTTCATTGTGGATTTTCATAAAATATATATATATATATATATATATATATATATATATATATATATATATATATATATATATATATATATACACACACTAGCAGAAACGCCGCCCGCCGGGCTGCTCATTCGCTAGGCCACGGTAGGACGCCACCCTCCGGGAGGCTCCACATTGTCTCACTGTTCAGTCCCCAAATCTTCTTCTTCCATCAATAGTTCATTAACGGTGTATGTAAGTTCCACCATGTTTTTCACTACAACGGTACAGCAAAGTATATTTTTTTAGGATTAAACTGTTATTATTTTATTGTCTAATCATTACTACATATAACACCACCCATCATCACTACATATAACACCATCCATCATCACTACAAATAACATCATCCATCATCACTACATATAACATCATCCATCATCACTACATATAACACCATCCATTATCACTACATATAACACCATCCATCATCACTACATATAACACCATCCATCATCACTACATATAACACCATCCATCATCACTATGTATAACACCATCCATCATCACTACATATAACATCCATCATCACTACATATAACACCATCCATCATCACTATGTATAACACCATCCATCATCACTACATATAACACCATCCATCATCACTACATATAGCACCATCCATCATCACTACATATAACATCCATCATCACTACATATAACACCATCCATCATCACTATGTATAACACCATCCATCATCACTACATATAACACCATCCATCATCACTACATATAACACCATCCATCATCACTACATATAACACCATCCATCATCACTACATATAACACCATCCATCATCACTACATATAACATCGTCCATCATCACTACATATAACACCATCCATCATCACTACATATAACATCATCCATCATCACTACATATAACATCATCCATCATCACTACATATAACATCATCCATCATCACTACATATAGCACCACCCATCATCACTACATATAACATCATCCATCATCACTACATATAACATCATCCATCATCACTACATATAACATCATCCATCATCACTACATATAACACCATCCATCATCACTACATATAACATCATCCATCATCACTACATATAGCACCACCCATCATCACTACATATAACATCATCCATCATCACTACATGTAACACCATCCATCATCACTACATATAACACCACCGATCATCACTACATATAACACCATCCATCATCACTACAGATCAGTAAAGTAGTTTCCGAGATTCTCGTGCGGACACACCACAAACACACACAAACAGACAAACTTCTTTGTTTTATTTAGAATCTATATTATAGATAGATAAGATATATATACAATATATATATATATATATATATATATATATATATATATATATATATATATATATATATATATATTTCTTCATAGAACGACGTCATCTGATTGGTCGATAACCAATGGAAGTCGAGTCACAGTCAAAACAAACATGAAGGGTGGAGAGCAAAAATTTTAATCGTTTATGTTCAATTATGACCAAAATATTCTGGAAATCTGACGATGTCAGTCATCTATGTGTGGATTAATCAATGGTTTTTTTTTTTACTTACTAGTGAGTGTTGCTTAATATAATTAATATAATCAAAATGCACTTTATTATATAAAAAATAATATCCAAATCAATAGAGTCTATTGAATAGATGATAAAATTCCGGAATCACCTGAAGACTAGACACCCCTGCTTATTTCACCTGATTTTTAACCATCTTTCTTTGGGGCTTAGGTTGGGTTTAATTAAATTAGTTTTAGGGTGGTTAATCTTCAGGTAAAATATGCTAGTATGCCTAATCTCCACGTGATCATTAATAGTCGGTACGTTAAATTTCCGTCGTAAGTGTAACGAGAGTTAACTGACTACGACAGAAGGCCTTTGGCGTCAAAATCACACTACTCTACATTGCATAGATGTATTTTCTTATTTTTTTATTGTAGAATGAAAACCGATATATTGTGAAATCTCAGTACTCGTAATGGTATATGTTCTTGTATTATTGCGTTTTGATTAACTAAATAGAAGTTAACATGCGGATTTTTTTTCGCTAACCCGGTGAGATCGTCGCGCATGTCAGGCTTCACATATTACTACTTAGATGACTGACTCATCCCCCAGTCCTACGTCCCCTAATGCTGCTCAAATTTCAATGCTTCATATGTGTTGTTGAGCAACTCTGAGGGGGGGGGGGGGGGGATTACCGACTAAATTGGTCAAGTCATGGCAAATGTACAGTGCACAAGGTCCTTGACTTTTGTGTTATAAAATCTCTTGATCGTGTTTATAAAGTCCTTTGATGTTAATGTTTATAAAGTCCTTTGATGTTAATGTTTATAAAGTCCTAATCAGGATATTAGATCAGCCAAACAACATTTCGAGATGAAATTTACTCAAAACATTAAGAAAAATCCAAAAGACCTTTCATGCGTTTGCCAGGAGTGAAATGAAAACCAGGGATACTGTCGGCCCTCTAAAAAAACGAAAAGAATGTGACCCTGGAAGATGACAAACTGCTGATACTTTAAATAAATACTTTGCATCAGTATTCACACAAAAGACAATGGATAACATGCCAGTACATAAGAGAATGTATATCTCAGAGGTGGAATGTAAATTAAGAGAGATAACAGTTACAGACGAAATCATCAAAAGAAAAGTAACCAGCTTGAAAGATTTTAATATTACGAAATGCAAGACCCGACACGTAGGATACAGCAACCCTAATCACAACTATACTATTAACAAAACGTTCCTGGATACTGTCGATAAGGAGAAAGATCTTGGAGTTGAGTTAGATAATTTACTGAAGGCGGCACAACAAGTGGGGCCAGCAATAAGGAAAGCAAATCGAGATTTGGGAGTTACAAAGAGTACCTTTAAATGCAGAGATAAAAAAATACTCCTTCAACTCTCCAAATCTCAAATGCGACCCAGAAAGATCTAACATCTCCAGAAGAAGTGCAACAAAGAGCGATTTAGATGATCCGGAACAATGTCATCTCGATTATCCAAGTAGACTGATGACCCTAGGACTAGCAATCCTTCAGGCATGCCACAATAGAGAAGATCTCTTTGAATCATTCATAATACTGAAAAGATGGAAAACGTGAACATGGGGCATTTATTTGTGATGTCATGCATCACCAACACAAGGGAACATAACTACAAGCTCGTTAAGTTATCATGCAGAAGGAATATAAGGAAACATTTCTTGTCACACAGAGGGTCGTAGTCCTATGGAACAGTCTACCAGTCTACCATCCCAAGTTGTGGAATCAAAAACAATCTGGGGCTCAAAATAGCTCTTGACAAAATTATCAAGAACAGTGGAGGGATCCCACACACGTAGGGTGTGTCATACGGAGGCGAATTTTTTTTTTTTGAGTTTGAAAAATCGGCCCATGGTATTAATGATGTAGTTCTATGTGCAGAATCATGTGATATCTTCAGATTTGAAAAGTTTTCATTTTTTGCTAGGTAAATTTTAACTTGAAATCTTATGAAAATTCAGTTTTCCCACCCTTTTACCAACACCACTAAATAGCTTATTTAAAGTAAAGTAAATGTATCAGGTTAATTTATTAGGATGAAAATGATCCAGAATAGTGAAACGAATGATCTTGACACATTTATTAAATTTAATATTCCTTTAGAAAACAAAATCATCAAATACAAAAACCGGTTTTACTACTACGACCCGGTGTTGCTGCACACCATAGAGAACATGTCTTTCTTGCTTCTGTTTCTACTCATCACTTCCCTGCTGACCACCTGAGCTCGGATGTAGCCTTCCCTCCTCTCCTGGCTGTACACGTGACTGCTGGCCTCGCTCACTTGCTGTACACAACGCTCTATACTCTGGGTGTGCGAGGGCCAGGCAGGTACATGCATGGGGTTGTCCAGGAAAGCTCTGACTTGAACATTGGTGAGGCTGCAGGTAAGAGGGGGCTCACTGCCAGCCTGGATGTTATCCAGGTCTATGAGATCAGTGAGGGTCTTGGCACCTAGATTGACTTCAGGAGTCTTCCTGACCCTGAAGGAATCGTCACCAACTGATTCGTCATGCCCAGATCCTCTCATAAGTCTCATATCCAAGATATTTTTGACTGCCACTCTTCTCTCCTCCTCATCCTTACTGCAGAGCATTGTCTGCAGAACTGCCTCGGGATGAGCATACCAGGAAGATCTCCTCACAGTCTGCTCCACAATCTGAACAACCTTCCTTGGCTGACTCCTCAGGAGCTCAAGCTGGAAGAGAACATGCTTCGGACCTTCGGAGAACGATGACTTGACCTTGGTGTGTAATGGTCATGATAAGAGCTAACCTGAAAACCTTAAGGATTCATATTACGCTCAAACGTCCACAAAACCTTTCGAGTCCCCCAGTGGAAACGTCCCCCGTTTTCTCTGTTTCCCTAGTCTTGGTCTATGGGAGTAGACGCTGTATGTTGGGACCTGTTGCCATCTAACCCTTTGTAATCAATTTAATTGTGCTTTCGATAGCTGAGTCAGAGCATTGTTAGTGAAGATGATAATAGAGAATGAAAATGAGTTCATAGTCTCAATTTCAAGGTCAGAGTGTACAGTAAATTAATTCATCGGAATAGGAGTAGCTGGACTCCCTGGCCTGTTTTGAGTGAGGGCGCCGCGGGCATTTCAACCGTTAGTAAGTGCCCGTCCCTTCATCCATACAGGTATGCCTTCCACTCTGTGTTGTAATTTGCCCTTCTTTAAGTGATTTGACCCAATTAATAGTTGATTGTGCAAGTGTTACAGCAACGTAGTTGATATGCTCTGAGTGAAGTCATATTTACGTCTTTAACGTCCCCTGAAACGTGATGTTGTTGTCACAGTTAGTAAGTGCCCGTCCCTTCATCCATACAGGTCCCCTGACGCTGATTCCCGTTTGTCTCCCGATCCCATTGTGATTCTTGAATCGCTCTACCATCCAACAACGGCCTCGGATATATTAGACGTCCAGCCGGGATCATATAGGAGAAGATGGCACCGATGCGGCCGGATTAATGTGCCCCAAGGCTTCGTTGGGCCAGACCCCAGACCCGCCATGTGTCTGGCTACTCCACAATAACAAAGGCCGCGAGCCCTAGTGTTCTCCCCTGGGTTACTCCTTGGAAGTATATGTCCACAGAGAGTGTTATAACATATATTTTCCCCTTTGATTTTATATTAATAAACTTGTTCTTTGAGAATTTTAGGAGTATTCATTTCTCCCACAGTATTTTACCTTTATTTCCATCCAAGTGACCTGATACCAAAATTACCATACTCACGTGCCTAGACCCTCGCCCATGCTACCCAAGAATAGGTGACGGAACTGAGTAGAGTAAGAACTAAGAGAAGTAAATAAGATGAGGGTGGTGTAGAAACAGAGAGGGAGTCGGGCCCCCTCACATTGGTGACAGACCAAGAATGCGCCCCCTCACATTGGTGGCAGCTCAAGAACGCGCCCCCTCACATTGGTGGCAGCTAAAGAATGCGGCCCCCTCACATTGGTGTGCAGCTGGGATGTAATTTATATGGTATCAAGGTCAGGAGGAATAAATGTGATACTGTGGGTAATTTCTGTGTTTAAATGTGAGCTGTAATAACCATTTCTCCGTGCATCTACCTAACCATGTCACGGTAACTAATGAATATTTCAGAGTGCTAATAATCTTGTAATGGAAATTTTTCCCAGTGTACAGTATAGTGCAATTCTGTGCAAAATTTTTTTGAGGTTACGGAGATGTTGAAAACAGTTCACGGCAAATACTTTACTTGGAGTTAGGTTAGAACATGGGCCTCGAGAAAATTAGAAATCTGTTTTAAAGTAAAGTGTACAGCAAAATGTATTGAAAAGTGTCTGAAAATGTCTGAAAACAGAGGTTAGCTACCTAAATTTTTTTGAGTTTTTTGTGAAATCTCAGAAAAGTGTTGGTTGTATGCCAAGGTAAATTTTTTTTGGGTGCCTTTCTGCACTGGTACCATAGCAATTGTTGTGATCACTCGAGTTAATGCTTTGTTATTTACAGACAATGAGGGACATTGATCATGTGCCGTGTTACGAGTGTTGTGGACAGTGTCGATTTCTGAGTGTACCGGAAGGCCATAATTATATTAAGGTTATGTATTAGTGTTATTTGTAATTGACATAATATGGGTGTAGTTGTTTTAATTTAATAGGAAGTGTTTTAGTTATAAGTTGAGGTCAGTTTTGACAAGTGAATTTATTTGTATAACCTGTGTTGTTAGATACCCGAGTATTTTGTATTTTTTGTATTGTTTCTATTAGTATGATTTTTAGTGAATAGAGCATTAGCTTCTAGCAGTGTAGACTTACAGGCAATGTCATTAAGTGTGTTTTATGTTTATTTGAGATCTAATACATGTATAATTTCAGCAATTGCTTTGATGAGTTGAGGACTCTATGGTGATATGGACATCTGTAAAAGAACGCAATCTTTGAAAATTGATTGGTGAAAATACATGTAAGGACCCCCCGTTTGTGAGTACAACAGAGTACATTGTGAAGTGATAACAGTGTTGAAATCATTGCAATTGAAAAGACAGTGAATATTTGTTGAGTACTGAGGGGACAGTCTCGTAAAATATTACAGTATTACCACTTTATTTTGTGAAAGTGACACTCAGTAATGGAAATGTCTGATTCTTTTTTAAGTTGATTTGTTATAGTACGGTGTAATTCCAGAAGAGTTAATACAGTGTTGCACCCTACAGAGATTGACAATAACAAGTACCATTGCCTTTGAGTGTGCACAGTAAGTTTGTCTTGAAAAGTGACAGCAAAGTACAAGTTCACATTTCAGTATTATTACTACGGGTCATGAGTAATAAGTTGAGTAGAAATTTGTGCAATAATTTTGAGCCAGTATTTCAAGTGTTCTCATGTATTAGAAGGACAGTTAGGCAGTAATCCATTTGTTTTTGAAAGTGTGCACTGTGCCCGTGTTGTGTAGTACAGTGAGTAGTTGTGACCTCCAGGCATGATGGCCGTCACAAGAGAACAATTCAGGGCAGTCAGCTCAGAACCTGTGTCCAGTAAGTTGATGTGTAGACTTGAGAAGTATGAGGGTGGAGACATGTTCATTCTCAGGAATGACACCCAGGTTTCACCACCAGTTGTTTCATCAGGTGCATGGCCTGATGGACAAGGAAGTGTAGAAAAGAAGAGTGTGGAATGCCTCTCTTGCTAGTTATGTGAGAGACGAGCATCAGTGTTACCGAGATTTCTTTAAAGGGCTGTAGACTTTGACTGGAAGGAATTGATTGTTGACATGCATGGTGAAGAGTGATGTTTTGCATACATGTGCTGCAATTGAGAAGTACAACTGGTAAGTGAGTACGTTGTTTGCCATGTGAGTTGGGAATGTTTGGGAGTGTGTAGGTGTTTGTGATTTTTTTTTTCTTTGATTTTTTTTTGATGGGGATTGTCAAGTGCAGGAGACACACAGATTGGAAGATGGATTGGCTGTTATGCAATCATCTGATGGGTATCTGTTACTAGTTGAGTAAAGATACCAGTTGAGAGTTCTCAAGTTTTGCCGGTAAAGCCCTAGCTAGGCTTATTGTGGATGTGTATAGGAGTAATGTTCGTGACTTTCAGGTGGAGTCAGGCCTCGACAATGGCGCTGATTCTACTACATGGCTAATGCCATAAGTACAAACAGTTTTTGGTTTGGCGGTGTTCTCATGAGGACCGTTTCGTTAGCATTTTTGAATTCTTGGGAATACCCGCTCGTTCGGAGTCCCTTGAATGGTGCTGCCTCTCGCGAGTGCGACACAACTCTTAAGATTAAGAGCAACATGTCATTCCTTCGACTTGATGGGGTCTGTTCATCTACGTCCTAGCTTGAGAAGTCTAAGTTAAATCTCAGTGGTGTCGAGTAAGCATTTGATCAGTCTCCTCTTTGAACTATGATATGAGAAATGGTGTCTTCAGAGTTTGTATGGTGTAACAAATTTTTATGTTATGTATGTAACCCCATTTTTTGTTGCATTATTTTCCTATGTATGGTTAATTACTTGTATTTTGTTTCCCTATGCCATATTGTCAATGATAATGGATTAATTTTTTTTTGCTACTGTTTATCCCATGTATGTAACCATTGTTTGTTTTTATTTTGTATGCTTTTGTACCAGATACCTGTAAGAGTCCTGATGTGTTTTACGAGTGTATGTAGTGTGAAACCGTGACGAAAGGTAACAGTTGTTTAAAGAATCTGTGTAATTACCGCACATGTTTTGCGAACGTTACCGCCTAATATAAATCTTGGGGAAGGGGGAAGCTTTGTAATGGTCATGATAAGAGCTAACCTGAAAACCTTAAGGATTCATATTACGCTCAAACGTCCACAAAACCTTTCGAGTCCCCCAGTGGAAACGTCCCCCGTTTTCTCTGTTTCCCCCGTCTTGGTCTATGGGAGTAGACGCTGTATGTTGGGACCTGTTGCCATCTAACCCTTTGTAATCAATTTAATTGTGCTTTCGATAGCTGAGTCAGAGCATTGTTAGTGAAGATGATAATAGAGAATGAAAATGAGTTCATAGTCTCAATTTCAAGGTCAGAGTGTACAGTAAATTAATTCATCGGAATAGGAGTAGCTGGACTCCCTGGCCTGTTTTGAGTGAGGGCGCCGCGGGCATTTCAACCGTTAGTAAGTGCCCGTCCCTTCATCCATACAGGTATGCCTTCCACTCTGTGTTGTAATTTGCCCTTCTTTAAGTGATTTGACCCAATTAATAGTTGATTGTGCAAGTATTACAGTAACGTAGTTGATATGCTCTGAGTGAAGTCATATTTACGTCTTTAACGTCCCCTGAAACGTGATGTTGTTGTCACAGTTAGTAAGTGCCCGTCCCTTCATCCATACAGGTCCCCTGACGCTGATTCCCGTTTGTCTCCCGATCCCATTGTGATTCTTGAATCGCTCTACCATCCAACAACGGCCTCGGATATATTAGATGTCCAGCCGGGATCATATAGGAGAAGATGGCACCGATGCGGCCGGATTAATGTGCCCCAAGGCTTCGTTGGGCCAGACCCCAGACCCGCCATGTGTCTGGCTACTCCACAATAACAAAGGCCGCGAGCCCTAGTGTTCTCCCCTGGGTTACTCCTTGGAAGTATATGTCCACAGAGAGTGTTATAACATATATTTTCCCCTTTGATTTTATATTAATAAACTTGTTCTTTGAGAATTTTAGGAGTATTCATTTCTCCCACAGTATTTTACCTTTATTTCCATCCAAGTGACCTGATACCAAAATTACCATACTCACGTGCCTAGACCCTCGCCCATGCTACCCAAGAATAGGTGACGGAACTGAGTAGAGTAAGAACTAAGAGAAGTAAATAAGATGAGGGTGGTGTAGAAACAGAGAGGGAGTCGGGCCCCCTCACATTGGTGACAGACCAAGAATGCGCCCCCTCACATTGGTGGCAGCTCAAGAACGCGCCCCCTCACATTGGTGGCAGCTAAAGAATGCGCCCCCTCACAGGTGTTGAACCAATTTGGCAAGTAGACACTCACGATGAATTGGACAATAAGTCTCAGGTTGTGAAGCTGGTTCCCTTTCAGTTTATGATGAGCGACCCAAATTCTGCAGAACCTGAGAGCCGTTGTGAGCCACCTAGAATGTGAGACTGGACCTATCTGCAGGCAAGCAAGTCTATCAGGCATGACCCCAGTTTTGATGGCACTGCAAATCATGTAACCATAGTACTGGTCAGTACTCAGGTCGTCAATGACAGTATGTGCAAGCTCAACGAGTGGAGGGCCAACTGTGATTTTTTCAAAGCTCGGATTTATTTCTAACTCGGTGGCAGAGTCCAGCATCTTGCCAAGAGGACCAGACCATCTGTTGTTTGAAAGAGTCTTGCCATCCAGCTCCTGGATCAGATGTCTGAGTGGCAACTCGTTGGTGTAGAGGTCACAAACAATCCAGACCAGCTTCCTCCCAATCTTCCGCTCTATCCACTGTATGACCCCCCCTTGCCACCCTGTGTTCGTGTTGGTGCTGTCCCCTCCAATGGCCTGCAGGGTCTGGTCTACGTTCCTCTCTCTGAGCCAGTTCACAATGTTATCTGCCACTGTCTCAGCTGGTTTCCTGATGTCATCTTTCTCTGGAGTGAAATGCCACAAATACTTCCCTCCTGGTTCACTGCAGCAGGAGTAGTGTTCCTCCTTCACCATGGCAGGGAACAACTTGTCAGAATCTCCAACTTTCATGAACAATTTAGTGTCATCCCTTCTCCCATCAAAGAACAAACAATTGATTCCATTTTCTCTTATCCCCTTATCAAACTCCTCTTCTAGGTTACTGACAAGTTTCTCCTGAGCTCTCCTTACTTTGTTATGATCTATCACCAGGTGAACATCATCAGGTGCTATCAAACCACCGTCAACCCAGGCAGCTGTTGCTATCTCTGCAGTTTCTCTGAGACCAGTGTGGTGTCGCATGCTGGCCAGAGCTATGCTCGGGATATCTTTCCTATTTCGAATCTTATGCCTGGAAGGTTTGGGATCATTATTTTCTGGGTTAGGGACAAAGTCACCATTCTCCTGGTCAGCACTCGGATCAACCATGGGGAAGTCATTAAACTCTGAATCAGCTTGACTCCAATCATCGGCCTTTTTTACCTCACCCTGGGCTTTCTCAAGTCTCTTTTCCTCGGCAACTCTTCTCCTCTTCTGTCTCTCTGTGGCAGCCTCCTGTCTCTTGGACTCCGGAATATCTTGGCTAGAAATCATGAGAGCCCCTATACTGCCAGTCTTCTCTCTCTGTGCTTTGACAAATGCCAGTTCGATCACAGGAATCTTCAGTTCACGCTTGCAAATACAGGAGATGTGGGCCTCGGATTTACAGTCACGATCGCATCCAAACTCAGGACAGAGAACAATTGGGCACTTGCAAGTAATTATGTCAAATAACTGGTCCAGTTGCTTGGCAAACCTGTCCTTAACTGCAAGTTTTCCTCTCCCAAAAGAGATATCTCTTGCCTTTTCCCAACTGGCTAGCAGTCTCTCACTAATCTTCTTCTGACTTGTTATGACTGGAGGCTTGAACTGAGCGTTAGCCAGAGTGTACTGTGCCAAGACAGCTTTGGTCATATCACTAGCAATGTCTTTGTTTGTGTAAGTTCTTTGGTTCTTTTCACTGATTTGCCTGATTAAAACACCGTATCTCAAAGCATCTCTCAATGTAGGCAACTCCGACTTCAGGAGCTCTCTCCCAGACCCAAGATAGTGACTGATATGGCTGGATTTTTGGTTCCTCGTCCTGACACAAGCAGCCATCGCAAATATTATCTACCTATAAATGCATCAGAATCTGAAACAGAAAAAAATATTGTTAGTTGGGTTGTTAAAGAATGAAGTCAGAAAGCAATGTTCACTATTTAATTGTAATGCACTAATGCAGCTGTACGTTAGTTTTTCGATAAATTTCACGCTACAATTTACCTAGCAAAAGGTTGCAAAATATTGAAACTGAAATTATTTTCTGTTTATATACACTAAAATCTACCAAAAAAGTGATGGGCCATTAGTTTTAGCTGATCTTCCCTCCTATGACACACCCTACCCACACAGGCCACTGGCCTGTTACACATGAAAAACCGATTTCAATTATATTCTACCCACAGCTATAATTTTCACCACATAGATTGGGTGAGAGATTCAAGTACTGGCACCTTAGCTTTCGTCTTTATTCAAGACATTTTCAGTTGCCGCTGAAGATGTCTTGAATAAAGACGAAAGCTAAGGTGCTTCAAGTGTTTCCCCTTTCCTGTGTGATTTCATCTAGATTTAACTTGCCCACTTTTCCATTGTTGATCTACGTGAGTTAGTCCCAGTTCACATCCTTGTCTTATCCCCGTCTGGATGGAGAAGAACCCATACTGGGTGTCACTGCGTAGGACACTGCCGCTCATGCCATCGTGGAGTTGACTCACAATGGCAATGATTTTTGGTGGGCAGCCAAAACGATTGAGTGTCCGCCAAGGGTTTCCCTGTTGACTGAGTCGAAGGCCTTAGTTAGGTAGATGAATGCCATGTACAAGTCACGACGCTGGTCTTTGCACATTTCCTGTATCTGGCGGGCAGCAAAGATCGTGTTTGTGGTGCCACGTGATGGTTTAAAGCCACATTGAGATTCTGGGAGGAAGTTTTCTGCCTCAGGAAAAGGTTTGTTTAGGAGGACTCGGACGATAATCTTACCAGCTATGGACACCAGTGAGATCCCGCGTTAGTTGCCACAGAATGACCGGTCTCACTTGTTCTTATAAATATTGACGATCGAGGCGTCTTTAATTAAGACCTTGGGGGATTTCCTACTTTTCCCATAATTATATTCACCAGGAGCGAGTGGAGACGGCTGGTAAGCAGAGGTCCTCCTGCCTTATACTGTACACCTCGGCTGGGATTCCATCAGGCCCTGAGGCTTTGCTATTTTTCACCTGTTTGAGGGCAATAGCCACCTTATCCAGGGATATACTATCTCGTTGTAAGTTTTTGTAATGACATCTTTGATGGAACCCCATTAGGCACTGGGATTTGGGTTGTTTGCTTCAATTGTATTTACTGCTAATGAAATTGTCAATATAAGTCAGGGTAGAGTCTACTGTGAGAATGAAGTATCATTGACATCATCCCTAGAGACGCTATGAGTTGCTAACTAATGCTGAAGTTACCTATTTTTTACCTATGAACATCAGGGAACCTGATGTTCATAGTGAAATTGTTGTAAGAATGTTAATTACGGAAGTAATGAATTGCACTGAAGGGAAGTGTCAGCCTCACTATCTTTACCATCTAACGGGAAGTAATTCGAGATCCTCTGCCCACCAGGGACTTCCATCCTGAACTTGAAATCAATTTAATTCTTCTCTTCGATAGCTCAGTCAGAGTGTAGTTTGCAAAGGGCATCTTAGGAAATTAAAATGAATTCGTAGTCTCATTTTTACACGTCAAAGAGTATAGTAACGTAGTTTTTGTTGTTATTTGGGGTGAGTGGAACTCCGAGCTATGCGGGGGAGGGAGCGGGACACTGGTACTCTCGGCCCTCAGTCTAGCGTCTGAAACTCCTCCACCCACACTTTTATCCTCTTCATCACTGATCGGCTTATTAGCAGGGCCACGGGAGGTGGCGGAGAGTAATGCAGGATCAAAACAGGCTCTACAGCAGCTAGGGACTCTGAAGAAGTGTGTCGAAGAAATGAAAATTAACAGACTTACTGTTAGGGGAGAGGAGGAACAACGGGAATGTTTCCAGCGCAAGAACAATGTAATAGTTTTTAGAGTCTCTGAGAGCCAGGCGGAGGGAACTGAGAGTAAGATAAAACACGATAAGATGCAGTTTAAGAATATTTGTACAGAGGTTCTGAAGATGCCATCAACCTCTCAGGATGTGAGGAGGCTGGGACAAAAGCAGGGGGACAAGCCTCGCCCCCTTAGGATCACACTGGTGAGTGAGGAGGAGAAATGGGAGGTTATTCGGCAGGCAAAAATATTAGCAAGGAGCGAGGCATCTCGGATTGTATTCATTCACCCAGATCACACGGTAATGCAGAGAGAACAGCACAAGAAGCTCCTGCAGGGCTTGAAGCAGAGAAGGGAAGAGTCGAGGAGGAACGGGGACGGGTGTACTATCGTGCACAAAAGTCGTGTCCACTACCCATCCACAGTGAGGTTTCGAATAGCCTTGAGTCTGAAGTTTCGAAACAGCTGGGGGAAATGCTATGGTCGGCCAACAGATGTTGCCCACTGTAGTGTGTGTGTGGGGGGGGGGGGGGGGGAATAGAGGCGGTTGGGGGTTAGTCTAGTAACAGGATGTGTGTAGGTGGAGCATAACATCGTGAATTCCACAATCACTGATAACAATAAGAATGCCATAAAGATAGTTAATATTATTAAGCATGGTGAGAGATGTGTAACGGATAAATGAAAGCACTACAACGACCATATCTCTGCCGTTCATGGCTACGACGGTACGAATGATGGGCACACCAGTAATTAATTCTCCGTGACTACCAGTAATGGTAGTCACGGAGAATACACAAGTTGTTACCAAGGTTGGCGCCACCCACACCAGGTGATGTCAAACACTGAGACATGCCGAGGTCTCATTCCTACCATCGTCGTCACCAACAGGTAAGTCACATTAATTTGTCAGCATAGCCCATGTCGTCCTTATACTATTGCAGGGTGTCCCATGAGTGACAGCATATATTTGTAGAGGTGAAAGATATGTGATATTGATTGAAAATCTTCTATACACATAAGCATTTTTCGGTTGAAAAAAGTCCTGGGAAAATGAACCAACAAGTCATAAGCTAAAATGATCAAATCATCAGTTTATCCTTGGTCACCATCAAAACAATCCTCTCGACATCACGGAACTATTCTGAATCGTCTAAGGATTGGGCATACGCGATTGACGCATGGCCAACTCATGTCTTCCCCTAATGGAGCCCCACCTACAGTATATGCTCCAACTGCCGAACACAAATAACAGTCCAACATATTCTCATTGAATGCCCTATTTATAATCGGTATAGAACAATGTGCTTCACTAACCCAACATTGTAAGATATTTTAGCAGAGACCCCAAAATTTTCCCTAAGTTCAGTTTTGACCTTTTTGAAATACTGTAATCTCCTCCAAACAATATAACACTAAATAATAGAAACACAAATATATGTTAACTAATCCCTCTGGCCAGCCCTAGGAGAGACTCAAATGGGTGTCAGTGGTCTGGTTAAACTAAATCTTGATGATGATGATTATTCGCGAATGTTCACTCTACAGTAACAGGGGTGGTGGTGGAGGTTTGGGGGGGGGGGGGGAGGGGGCGGGGGATCCACTTGCAGTTCACTATGAATACATGAAATAGGAAGGGTTTCTTGGGCAGTTGATCCTAAAAGATTTACCAAAACGTTATGTCAGAGTAATAATACTTAACCTAGGTGTTACTAATACCATTAATTTATTCTAGTATATAAAAGCCTGCATCAGTTACCACAACATAATATTACTTTGTCATTTCAGATATGCCTGCAAGACGAGCAAATTCATCGGCAGTGATTGCTGAGCGAGGCCAAATCATCGGGATGTGGAGAGCCGGGGCAACTGTGCCGAACATTGCTCTCTAAGTGGAAAGGAGCACCAAGACGATTAGGAGGTGAATCCGCCGGTGGGAGGAAGAGGGCTCAGTGGAGACGAAACCTCGAAGCGGGAGGCCACGAGTAAGGTCGGCAAGGATGGACGCCATGAACGTGGCAGCTGCAACGGCATATCCAATGCGAACATCAGTGGAGCATACAAGAAATCTGGGCCTCAACTGCCATCACATGACGACGAGACGCCGACTTCATGAAGCTGGGATCGACTTCCATATTCCAGCTCACAAAGGGTGGCTAACACCTAATCAAAAGGAGTGTCGACTCGGCTTTGCATTGGAACACCTTCCACATAGAGAAGAATACTGGAGAACCATTATATTTACCGATGAAAAGGTGTTCAGGTCAGTGGGAGCCGAAGCAAGGCAGTGCTGGCGGTCCCCCAACACACACTACCATGAGAAACACATTCAACATCGCACAGTGAGTGGTATGGTGTCAGTGTCATTCTGGAGGTGGATGTGGGCACATGGGCCAGGTGAACTGGTCAAGATCAATGGCCGTTTCACTGGTGAGCAGCATGTAGACATCCTGGAACAAGTGTTAATTCCTACAGTCCGGGCTATGGCAGTTCCAGCCCCCTACACTATCAGGCTGGTTCATGACAAAGTCCCATTCATACCAGCAACATAGTGAAGGACTACCTCCAGGATCACCCTGAAATTAAGGTCATCGACTGGCCAACACTAGGATGTGATATTAATCCAATTGAACATATTTGGGCCATGATGAAAAGTGATTGGGACATTGGGGAGCAGCGAACCTGTGCAGCAATAGAGGCCAAAGCTTACGACGTGTGGGAGAGTATACGTCGACGACCATGGGTGTGCCTGAAGCTGGTCTACTCCATCCCTAATCGCCTTGATGAAGTCCTGAATGCAATGGGTGGCTGGACCAAATACTAAGATGTGTGTATTGGTGTATTGTTTGGATTTTAGTATTGCTTGTAAATACAATTAATATATATTAACTCACCTAGAGTGTTATCTTAAATCCATGTCCTTAATGATGTCTTAAACTATATAGCATGAAAATTCATAACAAAAGTAACTTAACAGCCACAAATTATGTATTGTGTGGTATACAATGATCTGTATGACACGTCATGGAATGTGTTGTCTTATAACACAATATAATTATATAGTTACAATTGCTACCATCATTGAAATGCTCATGATGTTCAGCACACAATATTAACGGTAACTGAGCACACTCCAAAATATATGAAGCTTGCATATTGTTGTGGGGTGTTCAAACACTGGAACTTGGAAGAATTGGGACAGTCACCTAGATTAAGTCTGAATACTATTTTACAATACTGATAACTTTTTCACTCCACTCTTTTTAATATAAGTATATAATTATATAATATTGCATATTATCACAAATATTTATTTAGCAAAGGATGGGTGGAATATAAATAAATATTACCATAATCTCTTTGTCGGAATAACAATAAAATTGTGCCGTGGTCGCTGAGTAAAACTAGCTGACCAAGGCCCTTCATCCTGATCCTTGCATATTTCACTTTTATCCTTAATATATTCCATTCTTTAAAGTATCATTGCGACCTGAGCGGCAATAAGCACCCAAGGCACTGCACCTGTTCCATGAATTCCTAACCATAAAGAAACAACTGTAAGACAACACGTAGTAAAAAAGGCAGCTTGAATTTATGGTGGTATAAATAATAAATAAACCTACCTCTCATCCAGCCCCCACCTCCTCTATCCCCCCCCCCCCCCCACAGTCACTACAGTGGGCGACATCTGTTGGCCGACCATAGCATTTCCTCAGCTGTTTCGAAACTTCAGACTCAAGGCTATTCGAAACCTCACTGTGGCTGGGTAGTGGACACGACTTTTGTACGCGATAGTACATGGGTTATATTCAGGGAGAGGGTAGTGGAAGCAAGGGTGCCGACACAGGGCCAGGGGGCAGCAGGGCACCCTCCACCCGCTCTACCCCCCCACCCGGGAGGTGGCACCAGCTCCTCCTACCAGCCGGGAGGAGGCGGGCCTGTGTAAACAATGACACTTCTAACCACACCCTGCAATATATAGTGTACTTAGCAAATGCTGCAGCTTCTAAGATTGGGGGTGGGGGGTGGGGGAGGGGGGTTGCTACTAAGAGCAGAGACGTTACCGAGAACAAATTCTGGCTTGGATGTCCTAATACTGACACGTTACTTGATAAGAGAGAGGAGTTTGAAACACTACTGAAGGTACACCAACCAGATATTGTAAGTGTTGTAGAACTGTTGTACAAGAACAGGAGAATCGACCCAGAGGAATGTGAGTTCAGTATTTCTGGTGTGGTTATCTATGTTAGGCAAGACCTTCGAGCCAGCCAGGCGAGGGTACAGGGAGAGGATGTTGTTGAAGAGTCCAAGTGGTGTAAAATTAAATTAAAGGAGGGGATTTACTTATCGTCGGGTGCATTTGCAGATTCCCAAGCTGTAGCCCACTAAATCAATGGAACTTAAGAACCTTAATAGACAATGCGACAATGCTCAACCCTAGCCACCTCTTTATCATGGGGGACTTTAACTATGGTGACATCGACTGGAGAAGCGAGTTCACCCAAAATGACTTAAATAACCCTGCTACTCTTTTTGTGGAAACTCTGAGAGATAATTTTCTGTTCCAACATGTTAGAGACCCGACACATTACAGAGGGGAGCAAACACCCAACCCACTAGACCTCATCATAACAAACGAGGAGGGTATGGTGGCCAAACTGGAACACTTTGCCCCAGTTGGCACCAGTCACCATATAGTGTTGTCATTCAGATTTAACTGTTACCTAGTTCGAGATAAGACCAGGCCAAGGTGCAAATATTACAAGAGAAATTACAATCGGATGAGGGAAGAGATGAGGGGTATTCACTGGCCTGGCTCATTAAGGAACAAGAACGCAGACACTGTGCTGAATATCATTACTAGTAAAGTGAACCATTTGATCGATAAATATATACTCCAGGAATACGAGGGGATCCCAACACATGAACCATGCGGCAGTCGACAAAGTTAAGAAGAAAACCCAGAAATTCAAGACGTGGATTGGGTCAAACGATGAACAGGACAGGAGGGTGTATACAAGAGCCAGAAACCAAGCAAAGGTAAAGTGAAGATGGGCTGAAAAGGAGTTCCAGAGGCTGGTTGCAAGCGAGATCAAGTCAAACCCAAAGGTGTTTTACCGCTATGCAAAGTCGAAAATAAAAACGCAAGCAAGAGTATCAGACCTGAGGCTTGAAGATGGTAGCTATGCAGAATCTGACCAGGATAAAGCTGAGGCATTGAACAGCTTCTTTTCCTCGGTGTTCACAAGAGAGGATGCGATTAATCTTCCTGTTTTTGAAGACGGACGGTTCGACACGGCACTGACCCACATTGTTTTCACAGAAGAGGGTATTAGAAATAAAGTGTCAAAGCTAAACGTCCATAAGAGTGCTGGCCCTGACAGGGTGCATCCTAGAGTGCTAAGAGAGTTGTGCAACGAGCTTGCCGAGCCCCTGAAGATACTGTTTTGTAAATGCCTGGATGAACGAAAGGTCCCCAGTGATTGGAAAGTGGCTTATGTGAGTCCTATCTTCAAGAAGGGCGATCGTCACTCCACGAACAACTAAAGACCGGTGAGCCTGACCAGCATAACATGTAAAGTACTTGAGAGTATTATCAGAGATGCCGCGATGGAACATCTACTACGAAACAACCTTGTAAAGGATTGCCAATACTGTTTTATGCCAAGGCGCTTCTGCTTAACACAATTGCTCAAGGTATTGGATATTTGGATCCATATTCAGGAATGGGGTGGTAATATCGATAATATATACCTAGATTTTGCCAAGGCTTTCAACAGTGTACCCCGCGAAAGGCTGGAAATCAAACAGGGAAGGGCACAGAATTCGGGGAAATGTCCTAGCGTGGATAGAAGACTTTCTACATGACCGCAAGCAGTGTGTGGTTATTAATGGCACGAAATCATCATCTGTACCTGTCACAAACGGGGAACCACAGGGCAGTATATTGGGTCCGCTGTTGTTTGTTTGTTTCATAAATGACATGCCTGACGTTGTACACTCCTCCATGCCAATGTTTCCGATGACGCCAAGATATTTCGAGAAATCAAGAACCAAGCGGACTGTGAAGACCTGCAGAAGGATCGCTGTGAGTTCCAAGAATGGTCAAAGAAAAGGCTGCTGAGATTCAATGTCACGAAGTGTAAGAGGATGCACCTGGGGCCTACGAACGGTAAGGAGGCATATCATATGCCCTAACGGGATAAAGAATCTGCACTATTTGAGACTGAAATTAAGAAGGACCTCGGTGTGTATGTTGACAATGAGCTAAAGTTCTCGGGCCATTGCGAGTAGAAGGTAAATCAGGCAAATATATCGTGGGGTCTTACAAGACGGTCGTTCAGATATCTAGACGATCCGTCCCTCGTAACGATCTGCAGGAGTGAAGTGCTTCCCCATCTGGAGTACTGACACCCCGTCTTGTCACCGAGATATGTTACAGACTGTCAGTTGGTTGAAAATGTTCAAAGGAGAGCCACCAGACTGGTGCCTTCACTTCTGCACCTTAACTACCCTGAGAGATTGGAGCGCCTAAACTTGCCTAGATTATGCTACAGACGGGCAAGGGGCGACCTAATTGAGGTGTATAAGCATCTCCAAGGGCACTACTCAGTCGAGTGTCCTTACTTAGAGCTGGCGGACACTCGCCCCACAAGGGGGTCACAGCTCAAGATTGAACAAGACGCATTTCTAGAAAACATGAGGGCAAACTTTTTTCGGAGTGAGAGTTATGAACTCTTGGAACAATATACCAGAAAGTGTTGTGACGGCACCGAGTGTGAGCTCTTTCAAGATCAGACTTGACCAACACTGGAGCAGGTTCAGGTACATTCAGGAGCCGGTGCATGGCCAGTACTTGCCAACAGCGCGTAACAGAGACGAGACCGATCGCCCAAGAGGCTAAGGAGCCGATCAATTGGTGAATACGATTAAAGAAAAAAGAAAAGTAACAGAGACGTGACCGATCGCCCAAGCGGCTAACGAACCGATAAGTGATGAGGTGAATAAAAGTAAAACGTGATCGGTCACGTCTCTGTTACTAACTGTTCGCAAATACTCGCGTGTATGTCTGTGGGGGTGTACGATGCTGCTGTCATGGTGTATGTCTGTGGGGGTGTAGGATGCTGCTGTCATGGTGTATGTCTGTGAGGGTGTTTGAGGTTGCTGTGATGGTGTATGTCTGTGAGAGTTTGTGAGGCTGTTGTAATGGTGTATGTCTGTGAGGGTGTGTGAGGCTGGTGTGAGGGTGTGTGAGGCTGGTGTGATGGTGTATGTCTGTGGGGGTGTGTGAGGCTGGTGTGAGGGTGTATGTCTGTGGGGGTGTGTGAGGCTGGTGTGAGGGTGTATGTCTGTGGGGGTGTGTGAGGCTGGTGTGAGGGTGTATGTCTGTGGGGTGTCTGAGGCTGGTGTGATGGTGTTTGTCTGTGAGGGTGTGTGAGGCTGGTGTGAGGGTGTATGTCTGTGGGGGTGTGTGAGGCTGGTGTGAGGGTGTATGTCTGTGAGGGTGTGTGAGGCTGTTGTGATGGTGTATGTCTGTGAGAGTGTGTGAGGCTGGTGTGAGGGTGTGTGAGGCTGGTGTGATGGTGTTTGTCTGTGAGGGTGTGTGAGGCTGGTGTGATGGTGTATGTCTGTGGGGGTGTGTGAGGCTGGTGTGAGGGTGTGTGAGGCTGGTGTGAGGGTGTATGTCTGTGAGGGTGTGTGAGGCTGGTGTGATGGTGTATGTCTGTGAGGGTGTGTGAGGCTGGTGTGAGGGTGTATGTCTGTGGGGGTGTGTGAGGCTGGTGTGATGGTGTTTGTCTGTGAGGGTGTGTGAGGCTGGTGTGATGGTGTATGTCTGTAGGGGTGTGTGAGGCTGGTGTGAGGGTGTGTGAGGCTGGTGAGAGGGTGTATGTCTGTGAGGGTGTGTGAGGCTGGTGTGATGGTGTATGTCTGTGAGGGTGTGTGAGGCTGGTGTAAGGGTGTATGTCTGTGGGGGTGTGTGAGGCTGGTGTGAGGGTGTGTGAGGCTGCTGTGATGGTGTATGTCTGTGAGGGTGTGTGAGGCTGCTGTGATGGTGTATGTCTGTGGGGGTGTGTGAGGCTGGTGTGATGGTGTATGTCTGTGGGGGTGTGTGAGGCTGGTGTGAGGGTGTGTGAGGCTGGTGTGAGGGTGTGTGAGGCTGGTGTGAGGGTGTATGTCTGTGAGGGTGTGTGAGGCTGCTGTGATGGTGTATGTCTGTGGGGGTGTGTGAGGCTGCTGTGATGGTGTTTGTCTGTGAGGGTGTGTGAGGCTGGTGTGATGGTGTATGTCTGTGGAGGTGTGTGAGGCTGGTGTGAGGGTGTGTGAGGCTGGTGTGAGGGTGTATGTCTGTGAGGGTGTGTGAGGCTGGTGTGATGGTGTATGTCTGTGAGGGTGTGTGAGGCTGGTGTGAGGGTGTATGTCTGTGGGGGTGTGTGAGGCTGGTGTGATGGTGTATGTCTGTGGGGGTGTGTGAGGCTGGTGTGATGGTGTTTGTCTGTGAGGGTGTGTGAGGGTGGTGTGAGGGTGTTTGTCTGTGGGGGTGTGTGAGGCTGGTGTGATGGTGTTTGTCTGTGGGGGTGTGTGAGGCTGGTGTGATGGTGTATGTCTGTGGGGGTGTGTGAGGCTGGTGTGAGGGTGTGTGAGGCTGGTGTGAGGGTGTATGTCTGTGAGGGTGTGTGAGGCTGGTGTGATGGTTTATGTCTGTGGGGGTGTGTGAGGCTGCTGTGATGGTTTATGTCTGTGGGGGTGTGTGAGGCTGGTGTGAGGGTGTGTGAGGCTGCTGTGATGGTGTATGTCTGTGGGGGTGTGTGAGGCTGCTGTGATGGTGTATGTCTGTGAGGGTGTGTGAGGCTGGTGTGATGGTGTATGTCTGTGAGGGTGTGTGAGGCTGCTGTGATGGTGTTTGTCTGTGGGGGTGTGTGAGGCTGGTGTGATGGTGTATGTCTGTGAGGGTGTGTGAGGCTGGTGTGATGGTGTATGTCTGTGAGGGTGTGTGAGGCTGCTGTGATGGTGTATTTCTGTGGGGGTGTGTGAGGCTGCTGTGATAGTGTATATCTGTGGGGGTGTGTGAGGCTGGTGTGAGGGTGTATGTCTGTGGGGGTGTGTGAGGCTGGTGTGATGGTGTTTGTCTGTGAGGGTGTGTGAGGCTGCTGTGATGGTGTATGTCTGTGAGGGTGTGTGAGGCTGCTGTGATGGTGTATTTCTGTGGGGGTGTGTGAGGCTGGTGTGATGGTGTATGTCTGTGAGGGTGTGTGAGGCTGGTGTGATGGTGTATGTCTGTGAGGGTGTGTGAGGCTGGTGTGAGGGTGTATGTCTGTGAGGGTGTGTGAGGCTGCTGTGATGGTGTATGTCTGTGGGGGTGTGTGAGGCGGCTGTGATGGTGTATGTCTGTGAGGGTGTGTGAGGCTGCTGTGATGGTGTATGTCTGTGGGGGTGTGTGAGGCTGCTGTGATGGTGTATGTCTGTGAGGGTGTGTGAGGCTGGTGTGATGGTGTTTGTCTGTGAGGGTGTGTGAGGCTGGTGTGAGGGTGTATGTCTGTGAGGGTGTGTGAGGCTGGTGTGAGGGTGTATGTCTGTGAGGGTGTGTGAGGCTGGTGTGAGGGTGTTTGTCTGTGAGGGTGTGTGAGGCTGGTGTGATGGTGTTTGTCTGTGAGGGTGTGTGAGGCTGGTGTGATGGTGTATGTCTGTGAGGGTGTGTGAGGCTGGTGTGAGGGTGTATGTCTGTGAGGGTGTGTGAGGCTGGTGTGAGGGTGTATGTCTGTGAGGATGTGTGAGGCTGGTGTGAGGGTGTATGTCTGTGGGGGTGTGTGAGGCTGGTGTGAGGGTGTGTGAGGCTGCTGTGATGGTGTTTGTCTGTGAGGGTGTGTCAGGCTGGTGTGATGGTGTATGTCTGTGGGGGTGTGTGAGGCTGGTGTGATGGTGTTTGTCTGTGAGGGTGTGTGAGGCTGGTGTGAGGGTGTATGTCTGTGAGGGTGTGTAAGGCTGGTGTGATGGTGTATGTCTGTGGGGGTGTGTGAGGCTGGTGTGAGGGTGTGTGAGGCTGGTGTGATGGTGCATGTCTGTGGGGGTGTGTGAGGCTGGTGTGAGGGTGTGTGAGGCTGGTGTGAGGGTGTATGTCTGTGGGGGTGTGTGAGGCTAGTGTGATGGTATATGTCTGTGGGGGTGTCTGAGGCTGGTGTGAGGGTGTATGTCTGTGGGGTTGTGTGAGGCTGGTGTGATGGTGCATGTCTGTGGGGGTGTGTGAGGCTGTTGTATTGTTGTATGTCTGTGAGGGTGTGTGAGGCTGGTGTGATGGTGTATGTCTGTGAGGGTGTGTGAGGCTGTTGTATTGTTGTATGTCTGTGAGGGTGTGTGAGGCTGGTGTGAGGGTGTATGTCTGTGAGGGTGTCTGAGGCTGGTGTGATGGTGTATGTCTGTGAGGGTGTTTGTGGCTGCTGTGATGGTGTATGTCTGTGGGGGTGTGTGAGGCTGGTGTGATGGTGTATGTCTGTGGGGGTGTGTGAGGCTGGTGTGAGGGTGTATGTCTGTGGGGGTGTGTGAGGCTGGTGTGAGGGTGTATGTCTGTGAGGGTGTGTGAGGCTGGTGTGATGGTGTTTGTCTGTGAGGGTGTGTGAGGCTGGTGTGATGGTGTATGTCTGTGAGGGTGTGTGAGGCTGGTGTGAGGGTGTGTGAGGCTGGTGTGAGGGTGTATGTCTGTGAGGGTGTGTGAGGCTGGTGTGATGGTGTATGTCTGTGGGGGTGTGTGAGGCTGGTGTGAGGGTGTATATCTGTGGGGGTGTGTGAGGCTGGTGTGAGGGTGTTTGTCTGTGAGGGTGTGTGAGGCTGCTGTGATGGTGTATGTCTGTGGGGGTGTGTGAGGCTGCTGTGATAGTGTATATCTGTGGGGGTGTGTGAGGCTGGTGTGAGGGTGTATGTCTGTGGGGGTGTGTGAGGCTGGTGTGAGGGTGTATGTCTGTGAGGGTGTGTGAGGCTGGTGTGAGGGTGTATGTCTGTGGGGGTGTGTGAGGCTGGTGTGATGGGGTTTGTCTGTGAGGGTGTGTGAGGCTGGTGTGATGGTGTATGTCTGTGGGGGTGTGTGAGGCTGGTGTGACGGTGTGTGAGGCTGGTGTGATGGTGTATGTCTGTGAGGGTGTGTGAGGCTGGTGTAAGGGTGTATGTCTGTGGAGGTGTGTGAGGCTGGTGAGAGGGTGTGTGAGGCTGCTGTGATGGTGTTTGTCTGTGAGGGTGTGTGAGGCTGGTGTGAGGGTGTTTGGCTGTGAGGGTGTGTGAGGCTGCTGTGAGGGTGTATGTCTGTGAGGGTGTGTGAGGCTGCTGTGATGGTGTTTGTCTGTGGGGGTGTGTGAGGCTGCTGTGATGGTGTATGTCTGTGGGGGTGTGTGAGGCTGCTGTGATGGTGTTTGGCTGTGAGGGTGTATGTCTGTGAGGGTGTGTGAGGCTGGTGTGATGGTGTGTGAGGCTGGTGTGAGGGTGTGTGAGGCTGCTGTGATGGTGTTTGGCTGTGAGGGTGTGTGAGGCTGCTGTGAGGGTGTATGTCTGTGAGGGTGTGTGAGGCTGGTGTGAGGGTGTGTGAGGCTGCTGTGATGGTTTATGTCTGTGGGGGTGTGTGAGGCTGGTGTGAGGGTGTGTGAGGCTGCTGTGATGGTGTATGTCTGTGGGGGTGTGTGAGGCTGCTGTGAGGGTGTATGTCTGTGGGGGTGTGTGAGGCGGGTGTGAGGGTGTATGTCTGTGAGGGTGTGTGAGGCTGCTGTGATGGTGTATGTCTGTGGGGGTGTGTGAGGCTGCTGTGAGGGTGTATGTCTGTGGGGGGTGTGTGAGGCTGGTGTGAGGGTGTATGTCTGTGGGGGTGTGTGAGGCTGGTGTGATGGTGTTTGTCTGTGAGGGTGTGTGAGGCTGCTGTGATGGTGTATGTCTGTGGGGGTGTGTGAGGCTGCTGTGATAGTGTATATCTGTGGGGGTGTGTGAGGCTGGTGTGATGGTGTATGTCTGTGGGGGTGTGTGAGGCTGCTGTGATGGTGTATGTCTGTGGGGGTGTGTGAGGCTGGTGTGATGGTGTATGTCTGTGGGGGTGTGTGAGGCTGCTGTGATGGTGTATGTCTGTGAGGGTGTGTGAGGCTGGTGTGAGGGTGTATGTCTGTGGGGGTGTGTGAGGCTGGTGTGAGGGTGTATGTCTGTGAGGGTGTGTGAGGCTGCTGTGATGGTGTATGTCTGTGGGGGTGTGTGAGGCTGGTGTGAGGGTGTATTTCTGTGAGGGTGTGTGAGGCTGGTGTGATGGTGTATGTCTGTGAGGGTGTGTGAGGCTGCTGTGATGGTGTTTGTCTGTGGGGGTGTGTGAGGCTGGTGTGATGGTGTATGTCTGTGAGGGTGTGTGAGGCTGGTGTGATGGTGTATGTCTGTGAGGGTGTGTGAGGCTGCTGTGATGGTGTATGTCTGTGGGGGTGTGTGAGGCTGCTGTGATGGTGTATGTCTGTGAGGGTGTGTGAGGCTGGTGTGATGGTGTTTGTCTGTGAGGGTGTGTGAGGCTGGTGTGAGGGTGTATGTCTGTGAGGGTGTGTGAGGCTGGTGTGAGGGTGTATGTCTGTGAGGGTGTGTGAGGCTGGTGTGAGGGTGTTTGTCTGTGAGGGTGTGTGAGGCTGGTGTGATGGTGTTTGTCTGTGAGGGTGTGTGAGGCTGGTGTGATGGTGTATGTCTGTGAGGGTGTGTGAGGCTGGTGTGAGGGTGTATGTCTGTGAGGGTGTGTGAGGCTGGTGTGAGGGTGTATGTCTGTGAGGGTGTGTGAGGCTGGTGTGAGGGTGTATGTCTGTGGGGGTGTGTGAGGCTGGTGTGAGGGTGTGTGAGGCTGCTGTGATGGTGTTTGTCTGTGAGGGTGTGTGAGGCTGGTGTGATGGTGTATGTCTGTGGGGGTGTGTGAGGCTGGTGTGATGGTGTTTGTCTGTGAGGGTGTGTGAGGCTGGTGTGAGGGTGTATGTCTGTGAGGGTGTGTAAGGCTGGTGTGATGGTGTATGTCTGTGGGGGTGTGTGAGGCTGGTGTGAGGGTGTGTGAGGCTGGTGTGATGGTGCATGTCTGTGGGGGTGTGTGAGGCTGGTGTGAGGGTGTGTGAGGCTGGTGTGAGGGTGTATGTCTGTGGGGGTGTGTGAGGCTAGTGTGATGGTATATGTCTGTGGGGGTGTGTGAGGCTGGTGTGAGGGTGTATGTCTGTGGGGTTGTGTGAGGCTGGTGTGATGGTGCATGTCTGTGGGGGTGTGTGAGGCTGTTGTATTGTTGTATGTCTGTGAGGGTGTGTGAGGCTGGTGTGATGGTGTATGTCTGTGAGGGTGTGTGAGGCTGTTGTATTGTTGTATGTCTGTGAGGGTGTGTGAGGCTGGTGTGAGGGTGTATGTCTGTGAGGGTGTCTGAGGCTGGTGTGATGGTGTATGTCTGTGAGGGTGTTTGTGGCTGCTGTGATGGTGTATGTCTGTGGGGGTGTGTGAGGCTGGTGTGATGGTGTATGTCTGTGGGGGTGTGTGAGGCTGGTGTGAGGGTGTATGTCTGTGGGGGTGTGTGAGGCTGGTGTGAGGGTGTATGTCTGTGAGGGTGTGTGAGGCTGGTGTGATGGTGTTTGTCTGTGAGGGTGTGTGAGGCTGGTGTGATGGTGTATGTCTGTGAGGGTGTGTGAGGCTGGTGTGAGGGTGTGTGAGGCTGGTGTGAGGGTGTATGTCTGTGAGGGTGTGTGAGGCTGGTGTGATGGTGTATGTCTGTGGGGGTGTGTGAGGCTGGTGTGAGGGTGTATATCTGTGGGGGTGTGTGAGGCTGGTGTGAGGGTGTTTGTCTGTGAGGGTGTGTGAGGCTGCTGTGATGGTGTATGTCTGTGGGGGTGTGTGAGGCTGCTGTGATAGTCTATATCTGTGGGGGTGTGTGAGGCTGGTGTGAGGGTGTATGTCTGTGGGGGTGTGTGAGGCTGGTGTGAGGGTGTATGTCTGTGAGGGTGTGTGAGGCTGGTGTGAGGGTGTATGTCTGTGGGGGTGTGTGAGGCTGGTGTGATGGGGTTTGTCTGTGAGGGTGTGTGAGGCTGGTGTGATGGTGTATGTCTGTGGGGGTGTGTGAGGCTGGTGTGACGGTGTGTGAGGCTGGTGTGATGGTGTATGTCTGTGAGGGTGTGTGAGGCTGGTGTAAGGGTGTATGTCTGTGGAGGTGTGTGAGGCTGGTGTGAGGGTGTGTGAGGCTGCTGTGATGGTGTTTGTCTGTGAGGGTGTGTGAGGCTGGTGTGAGGGTGTTTGGCTGTGAGGGTGTGTGAGGCTGCTGTGAGGGTGTATGTCTGTGAGGGTGTGTGAGGCTGCTGTGATGGTGTTTGTCTGTGGGGGTGTGTGAGGCTGCTGTGATGGTGTATGTCTGTGGGGGTGTGTGAGGCTGGTGTGATGGTGTTTGGCTGTGAGGGTGTATGTCTGTGAGGGTGTGTGAGGCTGGTGTGATGGTGTGTGAGGCTGGTGTGAGGGTGTGTGAGGCTGCTGTGATGGTGTTTGGCTGTGAGGGTGTGTGAGGCTGCTGTGAGGGTGTATGTCTGTGAGGGTGTGTGAGGCTGGTGTGAGGGTGTGTGAGGCTGCTGTGATGGTTTATGTCTGTGGGGGTGTGTGAGGCTGGTGTGAGGGTGTGTGAGGCTGCTGTGATGGTGTATGTCTGTGGGGGTGTGTGAGGCTGCTGTGAGGGTGTATGTCTGTGGGGGTGTGTGAGGCGGGTGTGAGGGTGTATGTCTGTGAGGGTGTGTGAGGCTGCTGTGATGGTGTATGTCTGTGGGGGTGTGTGAGGCTGCTGTGAGGGTGTATGTCTGTGGGGGTGTGTGAGGCTGGTGTGAGGGTGTATGTCTGTGGGGGTGTGTGAGGCTGGTGTGATGGTGTTTGTCTGTGAGGGTGTGTGAGGCTGCTGTGATGGTGTATGTCTGTGGGGGTGTGTGAGGCTGCTGTGATAGTGTATATCTGTGGGGGTGTGTGAGGCTGGTCTGATGGTGTATGTCTGTGGGGGTGTGTGAGGCTGCTGTGATGGTGTATGTCTGTGGGGGTGTGTGAGGCTGGTGTGATGGTGTATGTCTGTGGGGGTGTGTGAGGCTGCTGTGATGGTGTATGTCTGTGAGGGTGTGTGAGGCTGGTGTGAGGGTGTATGTCTGTGGGGGTGTGTGAGGCGGGTGTGAGGGTGTATGTCTGTGAGGGTGTGTGAGGCTGCTGTGATGGTGTATGTCTGTGGGGGTGTGTGAGGCTGGTGTGAGGGTGTATTTCTGTGAGGGTGTGTGAGGCTGGTGTGATGGTGTTTGTCTGTGAGGGTGTGTGAGGCTGCTGTGATGGTGTATGTCTGTGGGGGTGTGTGAGGCTGGTGTGATTGTTTATGTGTATGGGGGTGTGTGAGGCTGCTGTGATGGTGTATGTCTGTGGGGGTGTGTGAGGCTGCTGTGATGGTGTATGTCTGTGAGGGTGTGTGAGGCTGGTGTGAGGGTGTATGTCTGTGGGGGTGTGTGAGGCTGGTGTGATGGTGTATGTCTGTGGGGGTGTGTGAGGCTGGTGTGAGGGTGTGTGAGGCTGCTGTGATGGTGTATGTCTGTGGGGGTGTGTGAGGCTGGTGTGAGGGTGTGTGAGGCTGCTGTGATGGTGTATGTTTGGTATAGTGTTATTCTGGACAAAAACCTTTTTATATTTGTCCCGGTGCTGGAACTAAACCCAGAACACAATTATGAGAGGCACGGTTGTTCTCTACAGATATTGATATTTATATTGAAGCAGTTTACTTAGTCAGAAGAACACAATTACAGAGTGGATACAAATCATAATATTAACATGGCTGAGCCAGTTAAGAGCATGAGCTTTCCTGTAGGCACCTGATATATACTATACATTTATCTCAAGGACGTATTATGTACCATTTAGTATCATCTGGAATAGCACACAAAGCATGGTGGTATTGAGAACACGTCATAATGTTACCACGGCTATCACTTCGATATATTTAATTATTTTATTTATTTTATTATTTTTTTTACATATATATTATAAGTATATACATACTTTACAGTGGAGTTGATATTCATAAATATGATAGGTTGTATTTGTATTGTTACGAGTTGGGGATTTAGAATATAGTTATACGTCTACCCAGATCCCAACAGGTAACAACAAAAAAAAAACAAAGACAATCGGACTATAAAAGGGTAGACAAAGGATGCGAGTTTTCGTTGTGTATAATAAAGTACCATAAATCCCTTAACAAAATATTCAGCTTACAAATTACCCTTAACCAAACTTAACCTAAACATTAACAGTATATACATATTAATAAAACATAAAACAATAGTGAAGCAAGGTGGAGGTGGGAGAGGCAATACAAGATTACAAATACTTAAGTGAGGAGCTGATGTACTGCGCAACTCATTGCCATTCCTAAAAACCCGTTTAATTCATATTACGCTACATAGTATTCAAATCCACCGCGCTTGTAGAATCTCAGGAGCGTTTTACCCTCAGGACCACTCTCAGTAAGCCCCGCCTTCGAACACAGTTGTCACTACGTTTATTGCACTCTCTACTGGCCAACGCAACCTTGAATTAGTCTGTTTAAATCAACCCAAGTAATTTGCCAGACCTTTGTCAAAAGAGGGTCATCTTTGAATGAATAACAGTTAGTTTGTTTGTGATTATTGTCATTGCGTGAGTAGCGATCACTGGCAACTCAGGGGTATATAAGCTCGAGATGGCGAGGCATCAGCGTTCCCTGACGCTGATTCACGTTTGTCTCCAGGTATGTTGTTTCCTAGCCATTCAGTTAATTCAGTCAATTGTAGTGATTATCAGTGTTCACCAGTGTTCATGATTTAACAGTTGAATTGTCATTCACCCAGTGTAGAAGTAATATAACGTAAATACGTCTGTCGTCTAGACAAGAGAGTTGGTTGGTGTTGTCATGTTTCTCAGTTCCCTGACGCTGATTCCCGTTTGTCTCCAGATCGAGGGTGGGCTTAATTGAAACCCACCGGTCGCTCGGAGCCGGTGGTTACCCAGCAGTGGTCAATATAGGAGTGATGGCGCTGATTCGTCATGATTAATCGGCACTACTCTACCTCGTGGGCCGATGACCCCAGACCCATCTCGGGTCGGAGTGTAACCGACCACAACAACAGTTGTTAGAGGCGCCAGGGCTATACCCTGGGACAGGCCTTGGAATTATGGTCCACAGTGTGGTTGTATGTGTTTTTACCAGTGTGTTTTATAAGAAATAAATCAATGAAGACATGTGATGGTTTCACCCTTCTTTACCCTTATCGATCTGATCAATGGAAAACCTAACCCAATGCCTAGTCCACTCTGCCCGCTACCTAACTAGCTACATGCTGTCCAGAGGGGGTCTGGTGGCAGCGACCCTTAGAAATTAAGTTTAGAGTTAAGTTATCCCCTTAAATTTAGTGACCCCAGTCTGGCAGTATAAATTGGTGGCAGCGGTGGGATCACTAAATTTAAGGGGATAACTTAACTCTAAACTTAATTACGAAAGAAAAAAAAAAAAGGAAAAATCTCAGTTGTGTGTCTCAGAATTTTTTTTTGGGTTGTTGACTTCGTCAGTCGTACTGAAGTCACCCTAACATTATAAGTCCCAGTTCTTATGAACTGAAGTCCGGAGATCCAGTGGCTGCCTATGTTGTTGAAAAAAAAAAAAAAAATCTCAGTTTATGTGTGTCGGAAGTTTTGTTTGGGTTGTTGACTCGCTCCGGGTGAGGGAGTCACCCCGACTTTCAAATACCAGTTCTTTTGAACTGTGAGATAGAAAATACGGGTTTTGTGTTATGAACCCCAATGTGTATGTCTAGAACCATGGTTTTGCGTTGAAAAGATGAACTCTTATTGAAATGAAGTAGTAATCTGAGGAAGTGTCTGATGTAACTAATTCCCCATTCATAGACAAGAATTTGAATTCCTGAGTATATGTAATTTCATGCTGAGTACTTTGTTGTATCTGTAATGTCGGAGGCACTGTTTATGTGTTGGTGCCAGAATATGTTGAGGTATTATGCTGATGAACTGAAAGGGGAATGTTCCCCATACTATATTGTACGGAAATAAGAATTGATAAGTTGTTGCAGGTATAGGTAGCGGAGACTCGAGTATGAAACGTTTAAGTCTCCTTAAGTTTTGTTTTATGTATTAAGGTACTGTAATCACGAACTGTTAAGATATGTCAAATGTATGTGTACTACCGCATTAGTGCTTTTGCCTATTATTCCGCATAATATGAATCCTTGGAAGGGGAAGGCTATGTACTGCGCAACTCATTGCCATTCCTAAAAACCCGTTTAATTCATATTACGCTACATAGTATTCAAATCCACCGCGCTTGTAGAATCTCAGGAGCGTTTTACCCTCAGGATCACTCTCAGTAAGTCCCGCCTTCGAACACAGTTGTCACTACGTTTATTGCACTCTCTACTGGCCATCGCAACCTTGAATTAGTCTGTTTAAATCAACCCAAGTAATTTGCCAGACCTTTGTCAAAAGAGGGTCATCTTTGAATGAGTAACAGTTAGTTTGTTTGTGATTATTGTCATTGCGTGAGTAGCGATCACTGGCAACTCAGGGGTATATAAGCTCGAGATGGCGAGGCATCAGCGTTCCCTGACGCTGATTCACGTTTGTCTCCAGGTATGTTGTTTCCTAGCCATTCAGTTAATTCAGTCAATTGTAGTGATTACACTGGTCAACAAAGTTTTTGTTGCATTGCTATAAACACTTGATTCTACCTAATTTGGGTGTGCTGATCTCATATCTGAAGTTAGTTTCTTTCTGTAAGCTCTAGTTTTTTTGCAATCAAGGTATTTTGAAATTTCAAAATTTCGTCTTCGTCTTATTGACCTCGTCGTCTATCTTGAAAAATATGTCATTAAACTGTCATTAAATTAGCTGGGTAATAAACAATAAAATATTACATATTCTAAATTTATTCAACAACACAATTTGAAACATGTTCCATCTAAAACAAAGGTTGAAATTTGTATAAAACTCATTGTTAGGTAAGAAATTTGTTACTATGAGGAGACAAAGCCCAATCACATTTTAGCCAGGTAGGAATTTGCGCTTGAAGCTCTTGCGTTTGTGAAATGTCTCAGGGCACTCTCGTTTAATGCTCCAGCAGTAGTCTGCCATCATATGTTTGTCCCATCTCCCTTGGTAGTGGTCTTCCATGGTCTTGAGATCCTGATGAAACCGCTCGCCTTGCTCGTCACTTACTGCCCCTAGGTTCTCAGGGAATCTATCAAGATGACTATATAGGAAATGGAGTTTGACACTCATATTGCATCCAAGGTCATGAAAGGCTGACAACATGGTTGCTACAAGGGTTTCATAGTTGTCAGCCTTTTTATTACCAAGAAAGTTTTCCATTACCGCCACAAATGAAAGCCATGCACCCCTTTCCTTGTCGTCCATCTTTCTGACAAAGTCTTGATCACGTACAAGTGCACGAATTTGTGGTCCATCAAACACACCTGCCTTTATCTTCTCAAATGACAAAGCAGGGTGAGCAGAGACTATGTGTTGGAAGCATTCACCATCAGTATTTAATGCTCTGACAAACTGTTTCATCAGGCCCAGCTTGATATGGAGAGGAGGAAATATGATCTTTTCTCGACTGACGATTGGATCATTGACAATGTTTGGCATACCAGCTTCCAGAGTCTCACGTAAGGGCCACTCCTTCAGGTTCCAATGCCTGTCTCTAGCTCGGCTGTCCCACATGCAAAGAAAGCAGGGATACTTTGTAAATCCTCTTTGTTGGCCAAGAAGGAAGTTCACCATTTTGAGGTCAACACAAATTGTCCAGTTGTGCTCATGGTATTTTAGCAGGTGAATCACAGTTTTAATGTCATTATACTCCTCTCGTAAGCACACAGAATGACCCACTGGAACAGCTGCATAGACATTACCATTATGTAGTAGCACACACTTCAGGCTACGCTTACAACTATCTAGAAATAATCGCCAGTCATTTGGACTATACAATGGAATCCCTAATTCCTGGAGAAGACCCGGGATATTATGACAGTAAACAAACTTATTCTCCTCTGTAAAGAATGGCACAAAATCCTGTTCCCGCTTTCTGAAGTCTGAAACTTTTGTGGTCTGGTTCAGTAGAGCCTTTTCTTGCAACCTAGAAGCTAGAACTTCTGCTGCATTTTTGGAGAGACCCAAATCACGCACAAGGTCATTCAGCTCTGGCTGACTAAACTTCTGAGGGGTTGATGACTCTGGTGTACCATCAGAAGAATCGTCGGAATCTGCAAGTATTTCTTGAGTTTCATGTTCACTCTCTTGGTCTTTGTCGCTTCCCTCCTCTTCAGCTGGAAACAACCCATTAAAAACTGGAACTGGTAGCTCATCAGAGTGCAAAGTAGGTCGAATTGCTGAAGGGATACTAGGATACGATATTTTATGTCTGTTTTTCTTGCCAACACCCTTCGTATTGATCAGACAAAAATAGCAGTCAGTTGTGTGGTCCTTCGGTTCTCGCCAGGTCATGGGAATTCCGAACGGCAAGCCCTTACGTTTTTCTTTTGTCCAGTCACGCAGCATTTCTTCGCAGTTATGACACACAGCATGTGGAGCCCATTTTTTGTCTTGGTCGCCAAGAGTAAGTCCGAAGTACGCTTTATAGCCGCGCCTCACAAACGATGTTATATTGCGCCTCTGACGAATAAGCGTGAAGTATCCACAAATATAACAGAAGGCATCAGGTTTGTTCACACATTGATTTCTCTTTGTAGCCATGACCAAATCTGAAAGAAAAAACAGACAAAATTATATCTCCCTATTGATACCATAATCGTGTAATTAATTAATTTGACCGCAAACGGCTAGAATGTAAAACCTCAAATTACATGAAAACTGGAGCATGCAGAACAAAACTGGTTTCAAATATGAAATCAGCAGATCAAAAATAGTAAGAAACAGTAAAGAAATCTCATGCAACTGGGAATTATAAAAAATTTGTTGTCCTGTGTTATCAGTGTTCACCAGTGTTCATGATTTAACAGTTGAATTGTCATTCACCCAGTGTAGAAGTAATATAACGTAAATACGTCTGTCGTCTAGACAAGAGAGTTGGTTGGTGTTGTCATGTTTCTCAGTTCCCTGACGCTGATTCACGTTTGTCTCCAGATCGAGGGTGGGCTTAATTGAAACCCACCGGTCGCTCGGAGCCGGTGGATACCCAGCAGTGGTCAATATAGGAGTGATGGCGCTGATTCGTCATGATTAATCGGCACTACTCTACCTCGTGGGCCGATGACCCCAGACCCATCTCGGGTCGGAGTGTAACCGACCACAACAACAGTTTTTAGAGGCGCCAGGGCTATACCCTGGGACAGGCCTTGGAATTATGGTCCACAGTGTGGTTGTATGTGCTTTTACCAGTGTGTTTTATAAGAAATAAATCAATGAAGACATGTTATGGTTTCACCCTTCTTTACCCTTATCGATCTGATCAATGGAAAACCTAACCCAATGCCTAGTCCACTCTGCCCGCTACCTAACGAGCTACATGCTGTCCAGAGGGGGTCTGGTGGCAGCGACCCTTAGAAATTAAGTTTAGAGTTAAGTTATCCCCTTAAATTTAGTGACCCCAGTCTGGCAGTATACTGAGATGGCTGACGAGCAAGGCTGAGTATTGTAGAAGACGGTAGGTAGTCACTGTGCCGTAGGTTTCCAGGATAGGTGATCCTGTGGTCACTTCCCAGAGTGAATTCCTCTCTCTCCTCGAATTCGAGCTGACAAAGAAGACAAGCCTTGGGCCGGATACTCAAAAACATTTATGGGACTGTATGGAGAAGAGAAACCCCGGAGTGGTAACTAAGACGAGTCATACTCGTGTCTCGTCCCTAGATGGCGTTGCTCGTGGTGCTGGGTAAGTAGATCAAGACAATAGATGGCGTGGTTCGTAGTGCTGGGTAGGTAGATCATGACAATCGGTGGAGGGGTTCGTAACACACCCCCCCTCCAAAGACCTCCGTAGCGCGGGCGCGAAGGAGGTGATCACCTGGTGCGTCTGGAGAGTAGCTGCTGCATTTCCACTGGAGCTCGGGATAAGGACTCTGTTACCATTCATTGCACCATTTGTTCACATGTCTGTATTACTTCATATTGTTATAGCATGTCTGATATCTATGCTTATGTCTAATGCCTATGTTCACTTACTATGTCCCGATGTACTATGCCTGTACCGCGCTAGTCGAGTAATTAGAAGGTCTCATTTATTGTCCTAAGTAATGTCTAGCAACTCTCCCTGCCTAGCTAGCTAACTTCCCTCAGATCGGCTTCGGCCTGGCTACGAAACAGAGTCCTTTTTGCTTGTCCCTGTTTTTCTGTACCTGTCGGTTATCCTGCCAAGTCTTGTACTACTGGAATATCTCTACTGCTCGTGCTATTGGAGTTTGAAGAACCTTGTCTAGGATATACATCCCACCACAGTATTAAGGTGGAACATGAGGACAGAGCTGTCAGTATTATGTCCAGTTGGCAAATATATTTATTGAAATGGTAATTTATATCTATCTACATAATAATTTCTGATGAAACTGTTTTGGTGGTATAAAGTGGAATATAAAGTAGGTATTGCATTAAATATTAACACCTAGACAATAGATATTTTTTCAGAGATGATTTAAAGGAACCGAGCGCAGTCTTTGTTCGGATGGGTGGGGGTAAGTTGTTCCACACTTTCACTCCATGATATTTTATGGATGTCTGGGGCTGAGAGGAGCGCATGGTGGGTTGTCTTAGTAGCTCTGGGTGCCTTAAGTTGCATCACTGATTATTCCGGAACTGGAAATAATTATTGTCAAGCAAGTGGTTGACAGATTTGTAAACAAATAGGGCACAGCAGTAGGTGTTAATATCCTCGAATTTAAACGTTTTCAATTTTGCAGTTTTTTTTTTTCAAGTAGGTCATTGTCCGCACAGCTCTCTTTTGTGCAGTAATCATGGGTTGTGTTTTTGAAGAGCCGGAGGCCCCCATAGTGTGTGACAGTGTATCAGGTGTTGGTAAACAAGTTCATAATAAATTTCTTTCATTGCTGTAAGTGATTGACTGTTGAGTGTGATACATGACACCGCACTGTTTATTGACTTTACTATGAATGGCTTGTATATGGTTTCTCCAGATAAGTTTCTCATCAACAATAACCCCGAGGAATTTAGTATATTTTTCTCCGTTTCAGGACTGTATTATCAAGGTACAGGGTATCCAAGTCTGGAGGTAAGTTTTTCCTTCTGTGAAAGATTGTGTTGTGGGTTTTTGGGAGGTTTAAAGTCAGTTTGGTATAGTGTTACTCTGTACCTCCCTGTTTGGTAGCTGCCACCTATATCGCTTATGTACAACAAAAACAGCACAGGAACGAGAATGGAGCCTTGAGGGACGCCATATACAATTGGTGAAGAGTCAGATTGATGATTATTATAGCAGACATACTGCTTCCTATTAGACAGATATGAGGTAAACCAATTGTGGGATAAACGCCTAACACAGTAAAATCCAATCTTTGACAGGAGGATGGTATGGTCGACAGTATCAAAGGCTTTAGAGAGGTCCAGGAATATACCGAGTGTAACCTGACTGTCATCAAAGGAGGTTAAGATGTCATTAGTAAAGGATAGCAGAGCACATTTTGTTGACCTTCTAGCTCTAAATCCAAACTGAGAGTCTTTAAGGATGTTATTGACACTGCAGAAGGAATTTAGTCTACAACATGCTAGCTTCTCCAGTATTTTACTTAAGGTTGGGAGGACTGATATGGGGCGGTAATTCTGAAAAGACCTTTGTCCCCAGATTTTTTATATATTGGGTGAACTTTAGCAATTTTCAGTTTGTTCAGAAAGACACCACTAGTGAAGGAGGAGTTACAAATGTGTGGGAGAACAGTCAGTAATAAGTGGGCTACTTTCTTAATGATGCTCATTGGTATATTGCCTTCGCCTGCTGCTGCCATCAAACAGGGAGGTACTGTAGTGGATCTCTCCCCTATACAACTGCATCCGCATTCCAATGCGACAGTATCCTAGCAACACGGGGTGGGGGGGAGGGGGGTCACCACCTGCTACGTCTTCCCTAGCAACGGAGTCAAGAAACCGGCGAGTTCCCACGGGTTTACTTCCGGCTGCTGTGTATATAAGCTCTCATTCTCTCCATTGAGATTCATTCTTCTCTAAGTTCCTGAACACGCAACTCCTCCTCCAAGCAAGCTCCTCGCTGTCCAGCTCTCATTCAACGTGGAGGCCAGCAATATGCAACATCCCCTCTAACGAAGCTCCTGCACATCTACCTCCTCAAACACGCTACTTACTGAACGCATCTTCTGAGCAAGCTCCTCATCGCACGGCATCTCCAGCACTGAATTGGCTGTTCTGTACAATTAACCAGGCCGTTCACATATATTTATTATTTGAGTTTAAGTAACGAAACCCAAACTGTAGTTCCTTGTTTTATTATAAAATGATTGTATCTATAATTCCTGAATGTAGATCGACCGTAAGTTCCACTGTATATGAGTGAATGAGACAGGGACGGCGTTTATGTATTATAAACATTAGGTCACGTCCTTACGTAATATAACTTTCTGTGAGCGACTCATGAGTAGTAACCCATCGAGGGAGAACGGTATGAGTATGTCATTCCCCCTCGAGGGAAGACAGAGCCATCCACTGCGGCTCTCAAATAAAGTCTTCCTCTAGTCAAGGATATCAAACTACTGCTCGCTTCAAGTGGCCAGAGAGCGGGCTACTTATGCCTTTACTCAGCATAGTATGACGCAGCTTCCCGTGGGCACACCTTATCACGTGCATTGAACATGTCACCTCATAGCCAGTGGAAAGTTACAGGGTGGTGAATCTGAATATAATATCAGATGTATTGACCCATTTATATAATATGTTCTGTTGATGAGACAGGGGCCCATTACAGCCCCAGACTGTCTTGTATATAATATATTTTATATAAGAAAACCACCACCTAGAGTTTCCATCCATCCAACCTGAGTGCTAGACAACATAATATCACGTAACCCTACAATTGGTGACCCCCGGAAAAACGCACTCACACAGGATATAGGACGGACGGATATCTCTACCGACTTTCAACCACAACGTTGAGGACTAGTTAGATCATGTGGAAGCAATCCTCATCAGCTCACAAGCTACTGACAAGCAAAAGTACGGTGCCCTGCTCTCCTCCTTGCCCACGGAAGTCGCCATGCTTGTATCATGGACTACTTCCAACCCTCCAGAGAACAACAAATTCGCCACCCTGCGGGACGCCTTTAAAAAGCATTACCGACGGACCCGCCCCCGTCCGTAATGCGAATTTTTTTTTTTTGAGTTTGAAAAATCGGCCCATGGTATTAAAGTAAAGTAAATGTATCAGGTTAATTTATTAGGATGAAAGTGATCCAGAATAGTGAAACGAATGATCTTGACACATTTATTAAATTTAATATTCCTTTAGAAAACAAAATCATCAAATACAACAACCGGTTTTACTACTACGACCCGGTGTTGCTGCACACCATAGAGAACATGTCTTTGTTGCTTCTGTTTCTACTCATCACCTCCCTGCTGACCACCTGAGCTCGGATGTAGCCTTCCCTCCTCTCCTGGCTGTACACGTGACTGCTGGCCTCGCTCACTTGCTGTACACAACGCTCTATACTCTGGGTGTGCGAGGGCCAGGCAGGGACATGCATGGGGTTGTCCAGGAAAGCTCTGACTTGAACATTGGTGAGGCTGCAGGTAAGAGGGGGCTCACTGCCAGCCTGGATGTTATCCAGATCTATGAGATCAGTGAGGGTCTTGGCACCTAGATTGACTTCAGGAGTCTTCCTGACCCTGAAGGAATCGTCACCAACTGATTCGTCATGCCCAGATCCTCTCATAAGTCTCATATCCAAGATCTTTTTGACTGCCACTCTTCTCTCCTCCTCATCCTTACTGCAGAGCATTGTCTGCAGAACTGCCTCGGGATGAGCATACCAGGAAGATCTCCTCACAGTCTGCTCCACAATCTGAACAACCTTCCTTGGCTGACTCCTCAGGAGCTCAAGCTGGAAGAGAACATGCCTCGGACCTTCGGAGAACGATGACTTGACCTTGGTGTTGAACCAATTTGGCAAGTAGACACTCACGATGAATTGGACAATAAGTCTCAGGTTGTGAAGCTGGTTCCCTTTCAGTTTATGATGAGCGACCCAAATTCTGCAGAACCTGAGAGCCGTTGTGAGCCACCTAGAATGTGAGACTGGACCTATCTGCTGGTAAGGAAGTCTATCAGGCATGACCCCAGTTTTGATGGCACTGCAAATCATGTAACCATAGTACTGGTCAGTACTCAGGTCGTCAATGACAGTATGTGCAAGCTCAACGAGTGGAGGGCCAACTGTGATTTTTTCAAAGCTCAGATTTATTTCTAACTCAGTGGCAGAGTCCAGCATCTTGCCATGAGGACCAGACCATCTGTTGTTTGAAAGAGTCTTGCCATCCAGCTCCTGGATCAGATGTCTGAGTGGCAACTCGTTGGTGTGAAGGTCACAAACAATCCAGACCAGCTTCCTCCCAATCTTCCGCTCTATCCACTGTATGACCCCCCCTTGCCACCCTGTGTTCGTGTTGGTGCTGTCCCCTCCAATGGCCTGCAGGGTCTGGTCTACGTTCCTCTCTCTGAGCCAGTTCACAATGTTATCTGCCACTATCTCAGCTGGTTTCCTGATGTCATCTTTCTCTGGAGTGAAATGCCACAAATACTTCCCTCCTGGTTCACTGCAGCAGGAGTAGTGTTCCTCCTTCACCATGGCAGGGAACAACTTGTCAGAATCTCCAACTTTCATGAACACTTTAGTGTCATCCCTTCTCCCATCAAAGAACAAACAATTGATTCCATTTTCTCTTATCCCCTTATCAAACTCCTCTTCTAGGTTACTGACAAGTTTCTCCTGAGCTCTCCTTACTTTGTTATGATCTATCACCAGGTGAACATCATCAGGTGTTATCAAACCACCGTCAACCCAGGCAGCTGTTGCTATCTCTGCAGTTTCTCTGAGACCAGTGTGGTGTCGCATGCTGGCCAGAGCTATGCTCGGGATATCTTTCCTATTTCGAATCTTATGCCTGGAAGGTTTGGGATCATTATTTTCTGGGTTAGGGACAAAGTCACCATTCTCCTGGTCAGCACTCGGATCAGCCATGGGGAAGTCATTAAACTCTGAATCAGCTTGACTCCAATCATCGGCCTTTTTTACCTCACCCTGGGCCTTCTCAAGTCTCTTTTCCTCGGCAACTCTTCTCCTCTTCTGTCTCTCTGTGGCAGCCTCCTGTCTCTTGGATTCCGGAATATCTTGGCTAGAAATCATGAGAGCCCCTATACTGCCAGTCTTCTCTCTCTGTGCTTTGACAAATGCCAGTTCGATCACAGGAATCTTCAGTTCACGCTTGCAAATACAGGAGATGTGGGCCTCGGATTTACAGTCACGATCGCATTCAAACTCAGGACAGAGAACAATTGGGCACTTGCAAGTAATTATGTCAAATAACTGGTCCAGTTGCTTGGCAAAGCTGTCCTTAACTGCAAGTTTTCCTCTCCCAAGAGAGATATCTCTTGCCTTTTCCCAACTGGCTAGCAGTCTCTCACTAATCTTCCTCTGACTTGTTATGACTGGAGGCTTGAACTGAGCGTTAGCCAGAGTGCACTGTGCCAAGACAGCTTTGGTCATATAACTAGCAATGTCTTTGTTTGTGTAAGTTCTTTGGTTCTTTTCACTGATTTGCCTGATTAAAACACCGTATCTCAAAGCATCTCTCAATGTAGGCAACTCCGACTTCAGGAGCTCTCTCCCAGACCCAAGATAGTGACTGAGATGGCTGGATTTTTGGTTCCTCGTCCTGACACAAGCAGCCATCGCAAATATTATCAACTTATAAATGCATCAGAATCTGAAACAGAAAAAAATATTGTTAGTTGGGTTGTTAAAGAATGAAGTCAGAAAGCAATGTTCACTATTTAATTGTAATGCACTAATGCAGCTGTACGTTAGTTTTCGATAAATTTCACGCTAAAATTTACCTAGGAAAAGGTTGCAAAATATTGAAACTGAAATTATTTTCTGTTTATATACACTAAAATCTACCAAAAAAGTGATGGGCCATTAGTTTTAGCTGATCTTCCCTCCTATGACACCCTACCGCCCCAGTCTCCTGCAGAACCTATCTTCTATCTCCCTTGGAAACTCAACTCTGGGACTTCTCTGGGAGGGGATGTGTAGGCTGAACTCCCGGCACGCAGACAGACTTCCCGAACCTATCCTGCGCCAGCTTCACGCACAAAAGCTCCCCACACAAGTACGTATCACCCTGTCCGCAGTAGATTACTCGTCGACACCTGAACTTTACGCAACCGCGGCAGATAGAATATTAAAAAAATACACTGCTGTGTGCCATGCTGCCACAAACCACTCAGTGGTCACACCTCCACTTAGCCTCGGTTTCGTCAACCTGATCAACGCTCCTCAGAGAAGTAGCATTCCACCAGACAAGCAAGACATCAGGGACCTGTTGCAAACTTTGAACCGCAGGATGGACACCATTGAACAGCTCTGCTCCTCCATGCCTGCTTCTTCTCCTGTTCCTGCCCCACGCACTGTGTCCTACCAACCCCAACACCCCCGTCCTGCCCCAGACCCCGCCGCCAGCCCCCGGCACAATGTACCTACCTTCTGTTGGTACCATCAACATTTTGGCGCTAAAGCTAGACGCTGTGAGGCTCCCTGCAACTACACGGCGAAGCAACATCGACGGAGACTGGTAGGCGCCATAACCTCCGCCACTATCAAGCAGCACATCACACGCCTTACTTTTGACCTTGACCACTTCACTCCTGCTGCCCGTCACGACCTACTACAAACACTACATCAGGCGGTTTCTGCATTCAAGGCTACTGCCCCACGCCAGCCTTCCCACCGCCCTGAACACATTCATCCCGCACCTCCTCCGCCAGTCTACCCACCATTGCCACTTAGAGCACCACCTCGCCCACAACATTTCTGCATACTCTCTTTTCATCCTCAGGTACCTACTGCTCCTGACGACCCCGCAGCCGGCCCTGATGACCCAGATACTCTACCCGGTCCCCCTCCACCTGCGGCGATAGAAGCACCACATTCCTCGCCAGTACAACCTTCTCCTCTCCACAACCCTCCTTCTCCCCCTGATTCTCCCACAGGTTCTGTTTCACTGGACGGAGTCGTCTCCTGCAGCGCCCGACTGATCCACACCCCTGCCCGTTTTGTCTCACATGTGAGATACAACCCTGCCGACAAGAAGTCTCTTGCAGCGCCGGGAAGGGAGGGGGAGTATTGTAGTGGATCTCTCCCCTGCAACTGCATCCGCATTCCAATGCGACAGTATCCTAGCAACACGGGGGGGGGGGGGGGGTCGCCACCTGCTACATCTTCCCTAGCAACGGAGTCAAGAAACCGGAGAGTTCCCACGGGTTTACTTCCGGCTGCTGTGTATATAAGCTCGCATTCTCTCCATTGAAATTCATTCTTCTCTAAGTTCCTGAACACGCAACACCTCCTCCAAGCAAGCTCCTCGCTGTCCAGCTCTCATTCAACCTGGACGATAGCAACATGCAACATCCCCTCTAACGAAGCTCCTGCACATCTACCTCCTAAAACACGCTACTCACTGAACGCGTCTTCTGAGCAAGCTCCTCACCACACGGCATCTCCAGCACCAGACTGTCTTGTATATAATATATTTTATATAAGAAAACCACCACCTAGAGTTTCCATCAATCCCATCCTGAGTGCTAGACAACATAATATCCCGTAACCCTACAGTACTACTGCCTGGGAAGGTATTGGAAGCATAATGTGTTGTCTAATGGTAGACCCTGCTGCCATATGGCATCACAAAAATTGTGACCAAGTCCCAGGCTGCTCATCTGACTTTCTGCCTCATTTACACACAATTGCAGGGTCTTAATTGTTTCTCTTACTTTGACAGCACAACATACATATATCGTTTCTCACTATTGATCTTTTTTCCATTTTTGTATTTATTTATTTATTTATTATTATTATTATTATTATTATTATTATTATTATTATTATTATTATTATTTTAATTTTATTTTTTATTGCAAATTTTATTTATTTATATTATTTTTTAAATTATTACTATTATTACTATTATTATCATTATTATATTTTCACCCTCAGGCCCTAATGTGGGTCAATGACCTGTGCCCGGGTGGGCTAATCCCAGTAAAAAAAATCTACTGTGACAGGGTATAAGAACAGCTCATTTTGCTGTCTGTTTTGCAGGTATAGACTCTAAATTCCTTATGGCGATCAGGGGAGCTCTTTGCAAGGCTTTTGCTGACATTGATCAAATAGTCATTGAAGTGGTTGGTAATAAGGGTTCCGTTACAAGTGAATCATTTATCACTAAAGCTGAGTGGGGGGGGGGGGGGGCGAAGGTTGAGTGTTCCTGTTTTGAATAGAATTAATAATACTCCAGGTTTTCTTACTGTCGCCTGATGCTGACTGGATCTTATTTGTATAATAGCTACGTCTGGCATTTCTAACTGCTTGAGTTGCTCTATTTCTGATACTTTGCAGTTTGTGTTTTTCTTTTATCATTGCCTTGATTTCACTTGTAATAATAGGGTTTGGAAATGGATACAGTTTTCACTGACTTAGTCTTGAGGGGGAAGCATTTATCAAAGCAAGCATTGCAGATGCAAGAGAAGTTGCAGCAGTTCACGTTAGTGTTGTCGGAGGCATAGACAAGAACCCACTAAGCATTCAGTAAGTTGTTTTCACAAAGGAACATGTTGTCGGGGCAGTATTCTCTACTTTATTTGGACTCTACTAGACCTTTCAGATCATGTGGCAGTTTTATACATGACAAAAACTGGGAAGTGATCTGAGATATTGCTATAAATAATTCCACTTGCAAGATTGTTAGGAGTGTTGTTAGTCCAGATATGATCTATTGTGGGGTTATGTGATTTTGGTTTCACACTCAGGATGGGATGGTGAAAGGAAACTCACAATGTGCTCTCTGTATACATGTTGTATTGGATGTACAATGCAGCTTGGTGCTGGGAAGTGGCAGCGTGGTTACAAGCGTGATGTAGAGACAGCTAGTTAGTGAGGGTGCTAAGAGGAGGACAGCCTGTGGGTCGCCATGCTCGCCGGCGGGAGCGAGGGCCGCCAGGCAGCGGCGGAGGAGGAGGTGTTGCTTGCTGGTTGGTGTAGGTAGAAAAGAGAGAGAGATAGGTCACCACGAGGTCAGGTCTTAAACAGCGGAGGTAGGCTTGGCTTAGTAGTTGACCGCCGTCATGTAAGGCGGCGCTGGTTGACCTAGACCACGAGGCATACACTGGGGAATTCGCGGGGTCGGCTAATCAGCGACAAACAGCGTTTGTAGGGGAGGGATCCACTACACTATCACAGTGGCAGAGGAAGAGTAAAAACTCAGGGTCACTGAGGTGTGTGTCTATTTGAAAATGGAATCGAAAGAATAATCTTTTTTTTTCTTAAATAGTTTTAAATCAGCTATTCTTGGGAAGCTGATTTAACACCGAAGAAATATTAGTGTCATTAGTGTCTGTCAGCAGCCTATTAACGAACACAGTTTCCACACTTAATAAAGATTATCTCTCGGGATTCAGGGAACAACAACGATAAGAATGGTTCTAATACTCAACAAAACCCTTCTCTTTATTTTCCTAGCTAATAAATATAACATCTGTCATCCCACAATGGAAACAAAGTCTTTGAATCATATTGATGTCTCTTATTCTTTCATTCCTCGGTCGAAATGACAAGAAGTTGACTGCCAAAGAAGCAAGCAGTTTTTAATTGTCGATGAGTAATGATGACTATTATAGTGTATTTACTATTCAGAATACGCACAAAACACATTAATTGTTGATGCTCCAGTTATGCATTCTTATGATTATAACATCATATCTTGTGAAATTTTAATAATCTTCGGAGATCTACATATATGATATTATATAACATTACACAGAGAGTTCTGTCTCTCATAATTTTGTTATCGTTGTTACTTGAACTCGTGTACAGTATTACTAATCTTGCTACGCGCTTAAAGACCTTCGTTGTTGAAGCGCAGTAATAATTAATATTAACAACAAGAGGAAAGTTATACAAGAAAATTTTATTTCTCATTATCTTTAATTGTTGATGAAATAATGTAATTGTTAATCTTTCGCCGCGTTTCACGCACTTGCTATTTTATTCTGGCTACCGCCAGACGATTTTATTCAGCTTAGGGTAACCTCCCGCTGCAATAATATTATAACAACAAAAAGAGGAAGGATGCTGACGTTGTGATGTATTACTGCCTTTCAAAAACTATGGCCTTCATTATACATTATCAAATCATCTGGTTAGACATCTGCCATACGATAGCTTACTTGGAGGGGTTTTACACGTTTTCCCAGCTTGCCTGTATACACTATCACGCCAATAATGATTCGAGTTCAGTGCAACAGTTGCCTAACAGCTGAATAATATTTTACGCCTGATTGATTGAAGATTTATGGACTTCCATAAATAAAACCCCAAAATTAGTCAACTAGGAATCAGTTTACTGCCTTGCGCATCACGAAAATTGTGACCAAGTCCTAGGTTGCTGATCTGACTTTCTACCTCAATTACACACAATTGCAGGGTCTCAATCGTTTCTCTTACTATTGACAACACAATATACATACTATATATCGTTTCCCATTCTTGATTTATTTTTTTATGGTTATTATTATTATTAGTGTATTATAATATTTTCGCTCCCCAGGCCGTGATGTGGGTCAGTGACCTGTGTCCGGAAGGGCTAAACCCCGTAAAAAAAAAAATACTCAACACACACACACACACACATTTTATGCCTTCAGGCAGTCAAAATTAATTTAGTTACCATTTAAGGCTGAAAGCTAAGTAATAGTGTTCTGGTACCTAATACCTTCTTAAAAATATAATGTTGTGTATATTGAGTATATGTATGTTATTTTTCTAAGATAAAATTCAAATTTTCCTATTCTTATTCAATTTCTAAGATAACAGTATTTTTTTTATTTTCTTCTACATGAACAATATAATAATATGACCTAATCGATCATATGAATGACATATCATTGTTTATATTTTTTCCTTAAATAATAGTTACCCAAGTAATCTGCACTATTTTCTTTGAAACACACACACACACATGTACACACGCGCAACACACACAGATCGATGGTGTTAATGGCAGACTAAAATATAGACAGCTCTTATTGTCATTATGAATATTCAGTTCATGTTTACAGTTACAGTACGTACACAAGTTTGCATTTATTTAGTATGTGTACAAAAAACACACATTAAACATATACAAAGCAGGTATACAAACCTTGTCCATATACAGTGTGCTGGTATACAAACCTTGTCCATATACAGTGTGCAGGTATACAAACCTTGAACATATACAGTGATATGATGGAAAATGTTGGTTGTAGTTTGAATCCTGAAAATATAAAGTTATACTTTTAGCATCCTGCTCCAGGAGAGCCAGTATGCATTTTTCTTGATCCATGTCATATGTTCAAGTTATTAAGAAATTCTCTTGGCGATCTAGGTAAATTTTTCGACGCAGAAGGTTATACAATTGAGTGGCGATTCATTGTCAGTCTCCACCAGTTACAGGAAAAAGGTCTGCATTTGAGAAACAAGTTAAGAGCTTCACATATTGAATACGTAAAGAGCAAAATTGAATGTAAAATTGGCCGTGCAGTTACTTGGTGACTCTGTTGCTGACTTCCTCCAGTTTGTTTGGATGAGAAGATATCCGGTTTTCATGGTTGCCAAGGAACAATAGAATTCATACGTACACTCAACGCACTGTTTGACATCATAAATTCTCGGAATTTGTGTATTTACGGCTGGAAGCGCCCTTTGCAAGCAGATAACACTGGTCTACAAAAAAATATTTTTTTTTCTGGCATGAAACCTTTTTACCGGTTTTGTACTAACTTTAAGGTGCTGAATCCAAATCTGATCTCAGATTTGCTCCCTCACGTAACGTTTTTGCGCTATCGGTATTCCCTATTTTGATGGATTTCACCAAAAATTCCGTTTTCAGAGTTTTTTGCAGGTTCGTGTCTAAAAATTGTGGTGGTTAATTTATATAACATAGTTATTTTGAACTTGTAATAAATCTAACTCCTCTTTTTTATCATTTTCAGGTGAAAACTGGTAACCTGGCAATGGCTTCAACATCCCAAAGACGGAATTGCTGCAATGACCCAGATATATTCTGCTGCTCTGTGGAAGCTTTACTTTGAAAAGTCAAAGGCGCAACATCACCAATTTTGTGAAGAGAGTGTACCTCGCTTACTTTAAAGTACCACTTGGAGACCAGGACAAAAGTTGGGCTCCTCACAAAGTGTGCAAAACCTGCCTGGAAACTTTGCGATCCTGGTCTCAAAGAAAGTATGCTAGACTTCAGTTTGGCGTGCCTATGGTTTGGAGAGAACCAACGAATCATTCAGATAGCTGCTACTTCTGCCTCGTCAATGTTAATGGTTTCAATAAGAAAAACAAACAATACCTGCAATACCCAAATATCCCATCAGCCATACGACCAGTTCCCCACAGTGAAGAAATACCTGTGCCAGAATTTACTGAGCTACCAGAGATTGAGGATATAGACCGAAATTCACCTGTTTCTACTGATGAAGATGAAGAGACTGATCTTTTCAAGCCATCTGGTGAAGATTGTGAAAAGTCAATGTTGTTTACTCAGTCAGAATTGAATGATCTGGTCAGAGATCTAAATTTGCCAAAGCAATCTGCTGAATTGTTAGCTTCCAGGCTTCAAGAGAAACGACCCTTAAAACCTGGCACGAGTGTCTCCTTTTATCGCAACAGAGAAGAGCAACTGGGGAAGTACTTTCATTCATATGACCAGCTTGTTTTTTGTAATGATGTAGAAGGACTTCTTCTCTCTATGGGACTACCAGCATATGATAGTAAGGATTGGAGACTTTTTATTGACAGTTCTAAAAGGAGCTTGAAATGTGATCTTCTTCATAACGGAAACAAGTATGGTTCAATTCCAATCGGACATTCTGTACAAATTAAAGAAGAGTATGAAAACATTAAGACTGTTCTAGAGAGGTTGCAATACCATGCTCATGAATGGTTAATTTGTGTGGACTTGAAAATGGTAAACTTTCTAGTGGGCCAGCAAGGAGGGTACACAAAATACCCCTGTTTTCTGTGCTACTGGGACAGCAGGGCTACAGCAGACCATTGGGTGAAAAAGAATTGGCCACCAAGACATAGTTTGACGCCTGGTGACAAGAATATCATTAACGATCCTCTGGTTGACAGGAAAAACATTGTCCTTCCTCCTCTGCACATAAAACTTGGTATCATGAAGCAATTCGTCAAGGCTCTTGATCATAGTGGAGAGTGTTTCAGATATATATGCTCAACCTTTCCAAGTCTTAGCGACGAGAAGAAAAAGGCAGGGATTTTTGATGGACCTCAAATAAGAACACTACTCAGAGATCCACACTTCCTTGCAGCAATGACTGAGGCACAGGCAAGAACTTGGAATTCTTTCTCTAATGTGGTGCGGAACTTCTTAGGGAACAAGAAAGCGGACAACTATCAAGAAATTGTGGAAGAGCTGCTCTTGAGTTTACAAGCACTTGGATGGAGAATGAGTATCAAGGTTCACTACTTACACAGTCACTTGGACGAGTTTCCAGAAAATCTGGGAGAAGTGAGCGAGGAGCAAGGGGAGCGCTTTCATCAAGACATTAAAGTAATGGAAGAACGTTACCAAGGTCGATGGGACTCGAACATGATGGCGGACTACTGCTGGAGTTTGATGAGAGACATTCCAGAAGCTGTACATAAGAGATCGGCCAAAAAGAGGAAGTTTATGTAACTGTAACTTGATCTTAATACTTGCAGTATTTCTACCGTACATTAATTGTTTTTTTTCACCCTTCAATGTTACATTTAAATATTATATGTGCATTAACTTTCCAATTTGATATTAAAAATTTTTGGTTATAGAAAAATACAAATTATAATGCTGAAAAAATTTATGTATACATGTTTAAACCGTCAATTTTGATCCAAAAGTTTACGTTTCCCAGCAAAAGTGCAATATGGTATATCTCAAAAACCTGATGTGATAGACAAAAACCAAAGTCATATTTAGCTTCTGCACCCCAAATTTACTTAAAATCCGTTTAAAAACCTTGTGCCAGAAAAATTGTGTTGACCGGTGTAATAATTCAGAGCTAATGAAGTTCATTGAAAGTGTACAACAGTATCTGGTTTCCTTAACATTACTGCCTGATAAGTTGTCTATTGTTCAATCCAGAAGAAAAACAGGATTAATATTAGCAAAATGTTAATTGTTACTTCAAAACCACTTTTGGATTACTTCTTAACTTACAAGATGAGTCAGGATCATATAGAACTATTTTTAGGCAAAATTATAAGTATGAGAGGGTGCAACAACAATCCCACGGCTCGACAATTCTCAGCAGCCTACAAGAGGGTGTTAACTCATATTGACATTGAAGAAGTGACTCGTGTAAATTGCTTAGCTATACTTTTATCCTCTTCAACACTGATCGGCTCGTTAGCCGCTTGGGTGATCGGTCATGTCTTTGTTACGCACTGTTGGCAAGTACTGGGCATGCACCGGCTCCTGAATGTACCTGAACCTGCTCCACTGTTGGTCAAGTCTGGTCTTGAAAGAGCTCACACTATAAGGGTGGGGGATTTCTTTCCTTTCCTTAACCCACAAGCTGCTATCATTTATAAGGGCACGAGTTTTCTTTAATTCTTTTCTTTTTTAAATTATACCATGGTAGTTACTTTTAAACTCTTCAACCTGGTTTTCTCTTAATTTCTTACTTCATTTATTTTCTCCAGTAGTTTTGTCTAGTTATTTCATTTCATATCGTTACTCCATAACCTCTGACCTTTGGTAGTATTGTCATGGTCACAATGACGGTTGGTCTTTTTGAAACTGATAATTCTTATTATACTTCACGCCCGCAAAACATGTGGATATCTGGTGAGATATCCCTAGGAAGAAACGTTTTACACCAAGGCTCCTTGTCTAAGTCCCGCCCATTTGGGGATCACAGTTGTCAACGTATATATATTCCAATTTTCCTGGCAAGTTCAATCTCGAATTAGTTTATGTAAATCGACTTAAGAAATTCGCCAGACCCGTGTCAACTGAGGGTCATCCTTGAATGTGTAACAGTTGATTTGAATGTAACTTCTGTCATTGCGTGAGTAGCCACCTCTGGCAACTCACAGGGTAAATAAACCTAGGGAAGAAGGAGGATCAGCCTTCCTTGACGTCCTCCAAATTGTTCTCAGGTATGTGTGTTCCCCACCGATATAGTCATTCAGTTTAACTTAGTCAATTTAGTGAATACCAGTGTTCATGTTGTTACAGTGAAATTATCATTTACCCAGTGTACGAATTACTATAACGTAAATGTCGTCTGTCGTTGCTAGACGAGAGATTGTTTGTGATTGAGTCGTCATCAAGCCTTCCTTGACGTCCTCCAAATTGTTCTCAGATCCAGTGTGTGGGTTATTTTGAACACCCCACAGGCTGCCCAGGGTCGGTGGCTACCTAACAGTTAGCTGTATTAGACGATGTCGCTGATTTGGCGGGATTGAAGTGCAAGTCCTCATTTTGGGGACTTAGACCCCAGACGCTCACCACATGTCAGACTACAACCGACCACAACAGCAGTCTTCATTTGTTGAGACGCCAGTGTTCTACCCTGGGACACTCCGTATAGTTATTTGGTCCACAGTGTTTGTTGTATATGATTGGGGATAATTAACTGGAAATAATTATCCCATGTTGGGTAGTGAACCCATGTAAAATTGTTAGTACCAGTATTCACGTGTTATGGGTTTGAGTGCATCCTCCATATGCACTACCAACAGTTATAGTGAAGTACCATATGTAAGTTTGTCTTGTAGCTGTATATAATGTAATGTATCACCAGTAAAGTGTGAGAAGTAAAAGTATCCACTTGGAATGGCAGATAAGTAAAGCCAAGGAGTTGATCCTTGTAGCTGTATGTTAATGTAATGTACCACCAGTAATGTTGTAGAAGCAAGAGTATCTAAGTGAAATTGCAGATGAGTAAACATAAGAACATAAGAAAATAAGGAGTCTGCAATAGGCCAAGGAGTTGAACCTTGTAGTTGTATGTTAATGACATCTTTTACCTAATTTGATCTCATATTGATAAACCATTTCTTAGAGTATATTAGGGGTATTATTTTACCTCAGTATTCACCGTTATTTCTGCCCAATGACTTGATACCAGAGTTACAATACCCATGTGCCCTAACCCTTGCCATGCTACCAAAGGTCAGAGGTTATGAAGTAACCATGGAATGAAATAATCAGACAGAACAAATGAAGGAACTAAGACACAGAAAGAAGTATGAAATAAGAATATAAGGGAGGAAGAAAATCCCCGCCCTTATAATGGTGGCAGAGTGTCGCCGCCCTTATAGCGTGGCTCGAGGGTTATGACACATGGGTACATTGTAATTTTGGTATCAAGCGATACTGCAGGTAAATGATACTCTAACAACAAATAAAATAGTTTATTAAAATTATAAGATGGTTTATTAAAATAAAGTTATATTTTAAGAATAATTTCCGTAACACTCAACTACAGGGGTCAACTCCCTGGCTTTACTTATTTTGTACTGTTAAACTTCGGTACATTTTCCACTTACACCATGACTGGGTGTACATGTACAAGAACACACATAATACTCTTACGTAGCACCTTTGAGCACCATTATTACAAGTGGCAATGATGCCAGTTACAGCACCAACATTAATACTTTAACATCACCAGAATTAGTAGCTTCTCTTCACCACTGTGGTACCTTTGCCCACAAGCAAAGTGATGGTCAACCTACTCTTGCTCAATCCACACACTCAGACAATTAAGGTACACCTACAGGTGTACTCGGAGGAATAACACAGCCACCATATAGCCCTACTGAGTAATGGACTCATCCATAACAATGATGAGGGCTGGCAGTGTTTGCTCTGCCTGTGATATCAACAAGCTGGACAGTGAACGCGTCTGGTGAACAGCTGGCCAGTTCACCTGACCCCAGAGGTGGTGGTGAGTTCCTGACGCTCGTGTTCACGAATTTACCCGAGTTTACTGGCCTTCATCCATCTCCCAAACTAGTGTGGAGGTCGTCCCAATCTACAAGGCTCTTGGCCGAGAGGAACCTTTGGGGTGGAGGAATTTTAGACGTTGGACTCTTTGTTGACATGAACATCAACATTTCAAAAGGACGCTAAGGGCGTAAGAATACTTCACTTAAAACACATGAGTTACGTTACTGCATCACTTGCATATTCAAACTATTAACTAAGTCAAAATCACTTAATGTGGCGAGGTATAATACGGAGGAGCGGACATTACCTGTGGGTTGGAGGAGTTTCAAACACTGAACTGACACCCGGGAGCGTCCTTGCTCCTCACTCCTCCTTAGCTCTGTTTGGAATTCCACTCACCCCAGTTATTTCAATGTACTACGTTACTGTAACATACAGTGTACTTAGCAAATGCTGCAGCTTCTGAGAATGGGGAGGGGGGGGGGCGGGGTTACTTCAAAGAGCAGAGACGTTACCGAGAACAAATTCTGGCTTGAATGTCATGTACACTAATCCTGACGCGTTTTTTGATAAGAGAGAGGAGTTGAAACACTACTAAGAGTACACCAACCAGATATTGTAGGAGTTGTAGAACTGTTGTACAAGAACAGGAGAATCGACCCAGAGGAATGTGAGTTCAGTATTGCTGGATATGACTCATTTACGAACCTTTCTCAAGAAACTTGCAAGAGGGATGTGGTTATCTATGCTAGGCAAGACCTTACAGCCAGCCAGGCGAAGGTACAGGGAGAGGATGTTTTTGAAGAGTCCAAGTGGTGTAAAATTAAATTAAAGGGAAGGGACTTACTTATCGTCGGGTGTATCTACAGATCCCCAAACTGTGGCCCACTAAATCAAAGGAACTTAAGAGCCTTAATAGACAACGCGGCGATGCTCAACCCTAGCCACCTTCTTATCATGAGGGACTTTAACTATGACGACATCGACTGGAGAAACGAGTCCACCCCAAATGACTTGAATAATCCTGCTACTCTTTTTGTAGAAACTCTAAGAGATAATTATCTGTTCCAACATGTGAGAGACCCGACACATTACAGAGGGGAGCAAATACCCAAGCCACTTGACCTCATCATAACAAACGAGGAGGGTATGGTGGTCAAGCTGGAACACCTTACCCCAGTTGGCACCAGTCACCATACAGTGTTGTCATTCAGATTTAACTGTTACCTAGTTCAGGATAAGGGGCCAGGCCAAGGTGCAAATATTACAAGGGAAATTACAATATACTACCAGATTCTGGGGTCACTAAGTCTAAGGGGATAACTTAACTCTATTCTTAATTTCTAAGGGTTGCTGCCACCAGACCCCCTCTGGACAGTATGTAACTCGTTAGAAGAAGTTGTATAAGGCTTGCAAAAATCTGGAATATGAAACAGACCCAAGGCAACTGATGGCAGCTGATGTTCCTACAAGGTTTAAGGAGTGACCTGCACAAGGGACATAATATGCCAGGGAATTCATAGCCTTTATTCTGGCTTGGAAACCAGTATAAATGCCTGACATATTGGCAGCATTGTCATAACTCTGCGCCTCTTATGTCACTCAAATCAAGACCAACATCTTTAATTTACTGCACAACAGTTGAGGCTATGCTCTCTGCACCATGGTCATGTATGTCTATGAACTTTAGAAATCGCTCAACAGCTTTGCCATCAGGTTTGACATAACGAACTATGAATGTAAGTTGGTCAGTATGACTAACATTCGGTGTGGAATCTACACTAACTGAATAATATTTGGCTTGTTTCACTTCACTTATGATAATTGAGTGAATTTCTTCAGCCATCAGATTGAACATTTCCTCACATATCGTTTTTGAGAGATATGAAGTCTTTCCACTACCTACAGCACCATACTTCTCCAGATGCTGTGCAAGAAAAGGGTCAAATTTTGCCAGGAGTTCCAGTACTCCAAGGTAATTCTCATTGTTGCTAGAGCCTATTCTTTCATCACTACCTCTGAGAGGAAGACCTCTTGGTGTTAAAAATTTTAGTGTTTCAACTATGCGCAATAGAACTTCTTTCTAGTATTTTCTCTCCAATTCTACTTGCAAAGCCAAAGTGGAATAAATTCGCCTTGCTGTAATTGCCCTCACACCCCAAGTAGTAACTGAGATTTTATGCTCGTTGCTACTTTCATGTTCAGCAACTCTACGCTGGTAGTTTTTCCAGTCGCTAAACCCACTAGTAAACAATGAGACTTGCTTGCTGAATAGCTTGCATGGAACACAAAATACATCTCCAGTTTTTGGAGAATATACAAGCCATTACCTTTTAACTTTTTCATCATTTGCCATTTGACGTGTAAACAAGGATTTGGGCACATATCGCCCGCATAATTGCCCCTCCAGGCCCAGACCAGGTTCATGTTACGCGTGCATGAGGATGAACTGTAGGAGTTTCTTTACCACTTGTCCAGGACGCCAAGCTAGGAATCACCCTTCGGGCCAATGACCACGACAACCGTTCCCACACAGTTCTCCATGTATTAAGTTACCTATAAGATCATTAACGATAGTTTGGTGAGTTCCTTGAAAGTGGGACCCTAAATTTGGCTTTGTACCCAGAGATATGTAGCTATTAACGGGGAAGAGTTCAAGACCCAAAGCACTGTTGTTATCAGTTGTCCCGTAGGAAAAGAATCCGTCACCAAGCCGTAATAGTGGAAGATAGCATGTTGGACACTGATGTACTATTGGGAGCTGTAAGATTGTACCATCGTACGATATGTTTTCCCATGTTGAGGTGGGAGCTTGTCTTTGGCAGCGCCCGGTTGCCAGTCACCAGCTGACTCTGTTAGAATAAAGTCTACAAAGAACGTGGTCTATGATTCAAACCTCTCACATGGCGCACAGTGAGTGGGATATGTCGGGGCCCGACACGCTTTACAGCCCTGACAAGAACACTGACATGGCCCCTACACGTCCACGATTCTCGACGCCTTCAAGGGGACGCCAGGGCATCTTTACACCGGCGGGGAACACCACGCGCGCCCAGCAGCAGGCCATGAGTGCATTGGTGGCTCAGATGACATCTCTAGCTGCTGGCGGTGGTCATACTTCTATGCCGGTCATGAAGCCCTCAGCAGCTGTCGCACCAGAGAAGTGTGAGGCAGAAATGCCAGCAGCTGCGTTAGGACATGGAGGCGGTCCATGGAGTCATGGGTGCTGTTGAACGGGTGGTCACAACTGGTGACCACACTCCACATTCGCCTGAACTGCGTCTCTGCACTCCAAAGGGTGATTGACTCGAGATACCCCAGCGGTCAGTGGGAGCAGCTCTCGCCCAAGGAAGCCCTGGACGCCATCAGTGGAGTGGTTCTTCAATCTTCAAACCAAGCTGTGAAATGGAACGAGTTTTTCAATAGCAAACAAGGTGAAGAGGAGCCCATGAAAAGGTATTTTCAAAGTTGCTTCGCAGAGGCAGTGGAGTGTGAGTTTAAATATCCTACCTGTGATAACGATCTTTCTGAGTACATGCTATTGTAGTGGACGTCTCCCCTACAACTGCGTAGCTGCAGGCCACCTGCGACGTCTTCCCAAGCAACCAAACTAGCAGCCCAGGGGGGGCGTCACCAGATGCCGCAGTATCCTACCAACGGAGCCAAAGACCGGCGACATTCTCGGGTTTTCCCACCATGACTCATAGATGACTCACGGCTGCTGGGTATATAAGCTCTGCCTCTCCATTGAGATTCATTCTGGCCTCTCTTCCTGAACAAGCAACACCTCCTCCTCCGCCGCTGCCTGGCGGCCCTCGCTTCTCCTCGCCTGCCTGGCGGTCCTCGCTCCCCCCAGCGAGCATGGCGACCCACCAGCTGTCCTTCTCTGAGCTTCCTCACCAACCAGCTCTCATTCTGCTCTCGGTTCCTGAACACGCAACACCTCCTCCCAGCAAGCTCCTCGCTGTCCAGCTTTCATTCAACCAGGAGGTCAGCAACAGGCAACATCTTCTCTAACGAAGCTCCTGCGCATCTACCTCCTTCAACACGCTACTCACCGAACGTGTCTACTGAGCAGCTCCTCACCACACGGCATCTCCAGCACCAGACTGTCTATCATATAACTTATATTATATAAGAAAATCACCTTAGAGTTTCCATCCATCCTGAGTGCTAGACAACATTATATCACGAAACCCTACACTATTACGTAAAGTTATGGTGGGCCTGAGTAACCCAGTGTTGAAAAGGGAAATTTTCCAGTGGTACTCTAGTTATAATAGTGTTGAAGTGCTTAGAAACAAATGAATGTTATTTGAGGCAGCAGTGAGAGATGCTGGTGTATTGTGTCGTACGTCTGGTCAGGCAGTGGTGGGAGCAGCCGCGGAGGTAGGGGCGGTTTGTGATGACGTCACCGGTGAGTCTGAGGTAGCTGGCGCCCGACCTGGCCACCCCAGTCGCGCTCACTGTGGTAACTGCGGCATGTCACATGCCTCTGGTAAAAGTAACTGCCCTGCAAGTGGGGCCACATGTCGCAATTGCTCTAAGGTTGGTCACTTCAAAAGGTGTTGTAGGAGTAAGTCAGTCCTAAGTGCTCCTGTGGATGTGTCAAGTGCTGTCACAGTGGCAACAGCCCAGCTATCCCGCCACCCTAGGTTACAAGTGTTCGTGACCCAGGCCGGGGGCAATTCCCCCGCCACCCCTGTGCTGGCTGTAGCTGACACTGTTGCTATGGTGTGTGTGGCAGGGGCATCCCTGCTCCGGGACATCGGTTTGTGTCCGGGGCAACTTCGGGCCCTTAATGGCCTAAGGGACGTGGTGAACAAACGGCTCAAGTGTCTGGGGTCCGCCCCCTGCCGCCTCAGTGTGGACGAGGGGTCCACCGTCCAGGAGGTCTACTTCGTGCAGACAGCCAAGGCCCTCTATCTGTCATTGGAGGCCTTCAAGTGCTTCAACTTTGTGCCTGTCGACTTCCCGCTCCATAGACGTGCTGTGACTGCCATGGGCGATGGAGGGGAGCGGCACACTGCCGACGACCTACCTCCGAACCCTTTACCTGAGAGCAGCCGTTTCCCGCCGAGGCCAGTTGAGATACCCTTGCCTTCTTTGGAGGAGAATGTGGCCAGGCTGGAGGCATGGCTGCTCACGCACTTTTCATCTACCGTATTCAACACCAGCAGGTCCCCACTGCCAGTCATGACTGGTCCCCCTCACCGTATCCACCTGACGCCCGGCACGACCCCCTACGCTTGTCACACACCTTCTCCCGTTCCGAAACACTGGGGAGCGGAGGTGAAGGCCCAGTTGGAGGAGGACGTCAGGAGAGGCGTCATCCAGCCAGTGCCTGCTGGTGAGGCTACGGAGTGGTGCGCCAGGATGGTCGTGGTGGCCAAGAAAAACGGTCAGCCCAGGCGCACTGTGGACTTCCAACGCCTCAATGCAAGCTGTCTGAGGGAGACGCACCACACACCTGCACCATTCGACATGGTGTCCGGGGTGCCAGCGCACTCGTTCAAAACCGTCGCCGACGCCTTTTGGGGATTTCATCAGGTGAAGTTGGAGGAGGAGAGTAGACGTCTGACCACATTCATCACGCCGTGGGGCCGTTTTCGATACTGCAGGACGCCCATGGGACATTGCTCAGTGTCAGATGCCTACACCAAGAGGTTTGACGACGCTATTCAGGATGTGCCCTGCAAATACAAGTGCGTGGATGACACTCTCCTCTATGACTCCAGTGTGAAGGGGGCGTTCTGGCACACCTACGATTTTCTGGAGACCTGCGCTCGCACAGGTATCACGCTGAAACCAGAAAAGTTTTGTTCTGCAGGAGAGAAGCCGAGTTTGTGGGTTTCCTCCTGGGGTGGACCCTCTACCAGCCCACTGCTGAACGTCTGTCAGCCATCAAGGACTTCCCCATGCCGGATCAGCCATCAATCACTGACATCAGGTCCTGGCATGGCCTGGTTAACCAGTTGGCTCCCTTCCTTGCCACTGCACCTGTGATGGAGCCCTTCCGTGAGCTCCTCAAGAAGCCAGTGGGCAAGCGGGTGTATTGGAACGACCAGCTGCGGCTCAAGTTTCGCCAGGCCCAGGACACCTTCTGTCAGTTGGCCAGGGATGGCTTGATGTACTACGATAAATCCAGGCCTACGGCAGCTGTCACGGATTGGAGCAGGGAAGGCATCGGTTTCGTCATCCTGCAGCAATACTGTGACTGTGCCTCTCCAGAGACGCCCTTCTGCTGCAGGGGAGGGTGGCGGTTGGCTCTGTGCGGTAGCCGACATCTGAGCACGGCCGAGGCCGGTTATGCTGCAGTAGAAGGGGAGGCCCTGGCTGTGGTATGGTGCGTGCGCAAGGCCAGGCTGTTCCTCCTTGGCTGCCCGAACCTTATTCTAGTGACGGACCACCGCCCCTTAGTCGGCTTGCTAGGGGACAGAGCCCTCACGGATGTGGCGAATCCGCGCCTGTTCAGGCTCAAGGAGAAGACCCTGCAGTACCGGTTCACGGTCAAATACTTGCCAGGGAAGCAGAACTGTGCAGCTGACGCCCTATCCCGCTTCCCCTCCCTCAGGGCGGCGTTCGACGCGGAGGACATGGACCAAGAGGAGGACCTGTGCGCTGCAGTGTGTGCAGTCACAATCGCAGCACTGGATCAGGATGGGTGCATCACTATGGACGAAGACACAGTGTGCAAAGCGGCTGCAGACGACCCAGTGTACCAGATTCTAGTGTCAAGGGTGCTGGCAGGCGACTGGCACCCCCGCAAGTCCCAGGAGGTGGCCTGTCTGCGCCCGTACTTCTCGGTGAGAGACAGGTTGGCTGTGGTCAGGGGTTTGGTCACCTACACCTTTGACCAGGGCTGCGTGCGCCTTGTCATCCCCGACTCCCTCCGCCACCGGGTCGTCGTTAACCTGCACGTTGGGCACCAGGGCCTCGACTCAATGCTCAGGCGGGCCCGGCAGTCTGTCTATTGGCCTGGCATGGAGGGTGACCTGCAGTATCATCGGTCCTGGTGTGCTGCCCGCGAGACCCACGCCCCTTCCCAGCCTCCGGAGTCGTTGGTTCTGACCCCAGCGCCAGACTATCCCTTTCAACAAGTGGTGGCCACACGTACGTAGCATATGCTGACCGACTGACAGGTTGGCTGGAGATCACCCACTTCCCCAACGAGGCCACCTTTGGAAAATCATCGCCCGTCTGCGGGCCTACTTCACGAGCTGGGGGGTACCTGAGCAGATCTCCACGGATGGAGGTACCAACCTTGCCAGCCTTGAGATGACAGATTTCCTCAAGTCATGGGGGGGTCGAGGTGCGCCTCTCGTCGGCCCACTTCCCCCAGTCCAATGGCAGGGCAGAGGCTGGGATCAAGGCTGCCAAGAGGCTCCTCAGGGATAACACTGGGCCCGGGGGTAGCCTGGACTGCGAAAGAACATCCCAGGCCCTCCTCCAGTACCTGAACACGCCTCTGCGGGGGGTGAACAAGTCGCCCGCCCAACTTGCCACCGGCCGCCAGCTCCGTGACGGCGTTCCCGCGGCCAGACAGCACTATAAGGTGGACCAGCACTGGCGGCGGGCACTTCGTGTGAGGGAGGTGCGCTTGGCCGAAACCCAGGATGGGGTCCTTCTGTCGCGGAGGGAGGTGTCCTGCCAGCTGGCTCCCCTAATCGTGGGCACGCAGATGCGTGTGCAGGACGCAGCTACCAAGCTCTGGGACAGGACAGGCATAATGGTGGAAGCCCGCCCTCACAGGCAGTATGACGTCAGGTTGAGTGGCAGTGGCAGGGTGTCCATCCGCAACAGACGCCGCCTGCGAAACGGCTCCACACCTGTGCCTACTACGGTGGTGCACCAAGCTGTGCCTCCTGGCCCCCCTTCTGCTGTGCCCTCCATACCCTCGCCCTTCCTCGCAACCCCGGCCCCTCCCCAGTCGTGCGTGGCCAGGCCCAGGAGAGGCCATAGGCTTCCGGGCTGGTTGACGGACTACGTGGTGTAGTGTATATGATGTAAAATCAGTTTAGAGGTTTTTTTTGTTTTGTTTTCCTTTGTTTGACTGATTTCTTTTGCATTATTGTTGTTTTTATGAATGTATTGTTTTCCTTGTGGGGGGGGGGGGGGATGTATGATTGTACCATCGTACGATATGTTTTCCCATGTTGAGGTGGGAGCTTGTCTTTAGCAGCGCCCGGTTACCAGCCACCAGCTGACGCTGTTAGAATAAAGTCTACAAAGAACGTGGTCTATGATTCAAACCTCTCACAGGAGCAGACATTTTAGGCAGATTTGGAGTTTGGTGGCATCAAGAAAAAAATCAGTTCATTTGGGGGGGGGGGGGGGATTACAAACAAGTCTATTGGAAACCAAATTATGGAGGGAGGTTGCGAACGGTGGTCAAAGTCAAACAACTCGCGAATGCTTCGATCTTACCTTCTCCCAAGGAGCTAACTAACTTATACGTTAATAGGAAGACTATAATAAGTGGGCACAGTTCTCAAATTAGACCAGTTAAAGTGAAGGTAGGGTTAGGTCAGACCTTGAGTACGTATCAGATTTACGCACAGGGGGTTGAAGCAACAACCGGATATGTGTGTGGTAGTCCAAGATGATTCCTGTGTTTATGTTCCGATGAGTAATGTTTCGGAGCAACCAGTTTGTTTGAGTCCTGGTGCTGTTTTAGGCGAATATGAAGTAGTTAATGATGATGAATTCTGTTACTTTGATGATGAAGGGAATAATCTCGGAACTATCTCACACATTTATGAAGAGTTAGGTAAGGTAGACCGGTCTGTAGAAATACCACTGTGCTCGCCACATCACCTGGCCATACAGAGAGAAAATGATAAGAGGTTTAACAGAATCCCCTCAAGACTGGCTCCTGATGTGAAATCCCCAACTCAGTGCACACTTTGTAGTGGTATGGAAAATTCCCCAGTCCAAAAAATTAGACGAGCTCAAGAAGTATTAAATTCTATGGTACCAGACTGTGATGAGGTGAAGCGTGGAGAAACTAGACAGGACAAATTGAAGGAGTTAATTAGGACCCAGCAATGGCCACACTTGGATAGGGACATGCGGACACAGTTGCAACAGGTGTAATGAATCATGATGCGTTGTTTGTCTTAGGTCCAAATGAAATAGAAACAATTAAGGGTTTGCCAGCTAACATCCCATTGGTCAATGAGCACCCTGTAAGAGGACCTCAATATTGGTATCCCGAGAAAGCCAAGGGTACTATTAAAGAAATGATGAGAGACATGAGAGATAGGGACATCATTGAACCATCAACCGCTGTCTGGCTATCACCTATCGTGTTAGTAACTAAAGCTAATGGATCGAAACGTGTGTGCCTTGATTTCCGAGCAGTCAACAAACACTTGAAAGTAGATATACAACCTTTGCCAAGATTGGATGAATTAGTTGAGAAGGCTGCCGGAAATAAATATTATGTCACCTTAGATTTGAAAGATGCTTACTATCAGGTAATTCTTGACCATCACAGTAGAGATATAACCACCTTCAGTGATGGATATAATTTATAGCGGTTCAAACGCCTACCTTTTGGTTTGTCAGCCAGCCCAGCCGTTTTTACTAGGGAAGTAAACAGGGTCTTAGCTCCTTTAGCAGAAGAAGATTGGGTCCGGAACTATAGATGATGTCATAGTGTGGGCTAATGATTTCAATACCCTCATGGGCAGATTGGCTAAAGTATTTGACAGGTTTGTAAATATGGGTGTTACATATATGTATGTGTATATGCTGCCTTTATTGAATATATATATTATATATGCTGATAACCACAAGGAAAGAAGAAAACACGAAGTCAGAAAGTGTTTAGGCTTGTGTAAACACGAAATGTGTTAGGCACGTTGTAACGAAGAACAGAGAATAAACGCCCAGCCAGACCTACCATGTGCTTGTCATTCTCCCATTAAATAACGCAAGATACTACAATGGGAATCAAATTAAATCTATCTAAATGTCAGTTTGGTCAAAGACAAGTAAAATTCTTGGGACATATTGTTTCAGAGAAAGGCATTGAGCCGGATCCAGAGAATGTAAAAGCAGTAACAGAGTGTAACCCACCCACTAAAGTCAAACAAGTCCGACAATTTTTGGGGATGTGCGGGTTTTATCGTAAGCATGTTTCAAATTTTGCTAAGATTGCATATCCTATCACAGAACTCACTAAGAAACAAGCTACCTTTGCTTGGACAGGAATGCCAGACAGCTTTTGAAACGTTAAAGCGGACATTAGCTTCCTTTCCAGCACTAGTAAAAGTAGACATGGATAAACCATTTGAGCTACACAATGATGCTAGTAATTTTTGTGTAGGAGCATCACTGAATCAATTAAAGGAGGACGGTTCTTTGCGTCCTGTTGGGTATTTCTCTCGGAAGCTAAAGCCCACGGAAACACGGTATTCCACCACTGACCAAGAAGCATTAGGGATCGTGTTAGCCTGTAGATTTTTCCACCTATTTTTGTGGGGTTCCCAATTCACCATCAAGACTGATCACCAGCCGTTAACGTCTGTTTTTAACAAGAAAACTAAAAGTCAAAGAATGAATAGATGGATGTTGGAAATGAGGGATTACATATATAAGATAGAGTACAAACCTGGAAAGGCAAATCTAGTCGCGGACGCATTGAGTAGGCTAGTAGGGGCCCTAAGGAAAGTAGCCAGGGGTAGGACGGCAGGTCAGTTCCCTCAGCTAGATGGGTTAATGCATAGTAGGGTGTGTCATAGGAGGGAAGATCAGCTAAAACTAATGGCCCATCACTTTTTTGGTAGATTTTAGTATATATAAACAGAAAATAATTTCAGTTTCAATAATTTGCAACCTTTTGCTAGGTAAATTTTAGCGTGAAATTTATCGAAAATCTAACCTACAGCTACATTAGTGCATTACAATTAAATAGTGAACATTGCTTTCTGACTTCATTCTTTAACAACCCAACTAACAATATTTTTTTCTGTTTCAGATTCTGATGCATTTATAAGTTGATAATATTTGCGATGGCTGCTTGTGTCAGGACGAGGAACCAAAAATCCAGCCATCTCAGTCACTATCTTGGGTCTGGGAGAGAGCTCCTGAAGTCGGAGTTGCCTACATTGAGAGATGCTTTGAGATACAGTGTTTTAATCAGGCAAATCAGTGAAAAGAACCAAAGAACTTACACAAACAAAGACATTGCCAGTGATGTGACCAAAGCCGTCTTGGCACAGTACACTCTGGCTAACGCTCAGTTCAAGCCTCCAGTCATAACAAGTCAGAAGAAGATTAGTGAGAGACTGCTAGCCAGTTGGGAAAAGGCAAGAGATATCTCTCTTGGGAGAGGAAAACTTGCAGTTAAGGACAGCTTTACCAAGCAACTGGACCAGTTATTTGACATAATTACTTGCAAGTGCCCAATTGTTCTCTGTCCTGAGTTTGGATGCGATCGTGACTGTAAATCCGAGGCCCACATCTCCTGTATTTGCAAGCGTGAACTGAAGATTCCTGTGATCGAACTGGCATTTGTCAAAGCACAGAGAGAGAAGACTGGCAGTATAGGGGCTCTCATGATTTCTAGCCAAGATATTCCGGAGTCCAAGAGACAGGAGGCTGCCACAGAGAGACAGAAGAGGAGAAGAGTTGCCGAGGAAAAGAGACTTGAGAAGGCCCAGGGTGAGGTAAAAAAGGCCGATGATTGGAGTCAAGCTAATTCAGAGTTTAATGACATCCCCATGGCTGATCCGAGTGCTGACCAGGAGAATGGTGACTTTGTCCCTAACCCAGAAAATAATGATCCCAAACCTTCCAGGCATAAGATTCGAAATAGGAAAGATATCCCGAGCATAGCTCTGGCCAGTATGCGACACCACACTGGTCTCAGAGAAACTGCAGAGATAGCAACAGCTGCCTGGGTTGACGGTGGTTTGATAACACCTGATGATGTTCACCTGGTGATAGATCATAACAAAGTAAGGAGAGCTCAGGAGAAACTTGTCAGTAACCTAGAAGAGGAGTTTGATAAGGGGATAAGAGAAAATGGAATCAATGTTTGTTCTTTGATGGGAGAAGGGATGACACTAAAGTGTTCATGAAAGTTGGAGATTCTGACAAGTTGTTCCCTGCCATGGTGAAGGAGGAACACTACTCCTGCTGCAGTGAACCAGGAGGGAAGTATTTGTGGCATTTCACTCCAGAGAAAGATGACATCAGGAAACCAGCTGAGATAGTGACAGATAACATTGTGAACTGGCTCAGAGAGAGGAACGTAGACCAGACCCTGCAGGCCATTGGAGGGGACAGCACCAACACGAACACAGGGTGGCAAGGGGGGGGTCATACAGTGGATAGAGCGGAAGATTGGGAGGAAGCTGGTCTGGATTGTTTGTGACCTCCACACCAACGAGTTGCCACTCAGACATCTGATCCAGGAGCTGGATGGCAAGACTCTTTCAAACAACAGATGGTCTGGTCCTCTTGGCAAGATGCTGGACTCTGCCACTGAGTTAGAAATAATTCCGAGCTTTGAAAAAATCACAGTTGGCCCTCCACTCGTTGAGCTTGCACATACTGTCATTGACGACCTGAGTACTGACCAGTACTATGGCTACATGATTTGCAGTGCCATCAAAACTGGGGTCATGCCTGATAGACTTGCTTACCTGCAGATAGGTCCAGTCTCACATTCTAGGTGGCTCACAACGGCTCTCAGGTTCTGCAGAATTTGGGTCGCTCATCATAAACTGAAAGGGAACCAGCTTCACAACCTGAGACTTATTGTCCAATTCATCGTGAGTGTCTACTTGCCAAATTGGTTCAACACCAAGGTCAAGTCATCGTTCTCCGAAGGTCCGAGGCATGTTCTCTTCCAGCTTGAGCTCCTGAGGAGTCAGCCAAGGAAGGTTGTTCAGACTGTGGAGCAGACTGTGAGGAGATCTTCCTGGTATGCTCATCCCGAGGCAGTTCTGCAGACAATGCTCTGCAGTAAGGATGAGGAGGAGAGAAGAGTGGCAGTCAAAAAGATCTTGGATATGAGACTTATGAGAGGATCTGGGCATGACGAATCAGTTGGTGACGATTCCTTCAGGGTCAGGAAGACTCCTGAAGTCAATCTAGGTGCCAAGACCCTCACTGATCTCATAGATCTGGATAACATCCAGGCTGGCAGTGAGCCTCCTCTTATCTGGAGCCTCACCAATGTTCAAGTCAGAGCTTTCCTGGACAACCCCATGCATGTCCCTGCCTGGCCCTCGCACACCCAGAGTATAGAGCGTTGTGTACAGCAAGTGAGCGAGGCCAGCAGTCACGTGTACAGCCAGGAGAGGAGGGAAGGCTACATCCGAGCTCAGGTGGTCAGCAGGGAGGTGATGAGTAGAAACAGAAGCAAGAAAGACATGTTCTCTATGGTGTGCAGCAACACCGGGTCGTAGTAGTAAAACCGGTTTTTGTATTTGATGATTTTGTTTTCTAAAGGAATATTAAATTTAATAAATGTGTCAAGATCATTCGTTTCACTATTCTGGATCATTTTCATCCTAATAAATTAACCTGATACATTTACTTTACTTTAAATAAGCTGTGGTTTCAATAAGTAGTGGTGTTGGTAAAAGGGTGGGAATACTGAATTTTCATAAGATTTCAAGTTAAAATTTACCTAGCAAAAAATGAAAACTTTTCAAATCTGAAGATATCACATGATTCTGCACATAGAACTACATCATTAATACCATGGGCCGATTTTTCAAACCCCAAAAAAAAAAATTCGCCTCCGTATGACACACCCTAATGCATAGTCAGTTAGGAATAGAACAAAGAAAAGAAGAGTGATGGGAAGCATTGGCTAGTTATTTAGAAGGAGGACAGGTACCCAAACATAAATATCCCAAAGCGACAATTGACAAATTTGAAGTAGTGGAGGGGGTATTGTATTTAGTGAAGGAACAAAATGATGAAGCATTGATGTACTGTCTTGTAATACCTGATCATTTGCGTGGAGCAGCATTAGAGTGGGCACATAACAGAGAGACATCAGGCCACTTAGGACAATGGAAGACTATAACCAGAGTAGAGGGCCTTTTCTATTGGCCCAATTATCGCAGAGACTGTGTGAAATTTGTAGAATCATGTGAAGTGTGTCAAAGATTCTGTAGGTTATGTATCTCAGCTACTGTGCCGAGTAGCAACCCTGTACATGAGCTACTGTGCCGAGTAGCAACCCTGTACATAAGCTACTGTGCCGAGTAGCATTTATATATATAATCACGTGGCAACACTGCACGTGTTATGTGGCAACATTGCCCGGAGGCTGCCATATGGCAAGGCAGCCTCAGTCTGACTGTGTGAGCTGTGCGTGGCGCACGCGAGTCACCACTTGTATTTCTCTCATCCACAATAAACGGACTCAGTGTTACTCAGTGTTTCCCTAGCCATCACTGCATTCTTCAGGGCACACAAGTAACTTTCAGATTCAAAGGGACAAAAGGGTTAGAACAGCAATGGCAGGGGATGTCAGAAGTGACTAAACCTTCTGAGAGAGTATCTGTGGACTTGACAGACTTACATAATAGTGTGAAGGGATATAGCTATGTGTTGACCGTCATAGATCACTATTCTAGGTTTGTCAATTTCTATCCTTTGAGAACAAAATCCACTCAGGAAGTGACCAGAGAATTTGGTAAATTCATTAATGTTTTTGGTAGCCCTGGGGTAGTCATTGCAGATAATGGAAGTGAATTTACAGCAACACAGTTTAGAGAATTATGTAAAGTAACTGGCATTAAGAACTATTTTACATTGCCTTACCACCCTAGAGGTAATAGTGTCACAGAGAGAATGCACAGGACCTTTAAAACAACACTTGCAATCATGTGTGAAGATAATCCGCTTCATTGGCCAAAATTTCTAAGTCCCGTGCAGTCGGCTCTGAACACGTCTGTCCATGCCTCAACTGGGGTACAGCCTCATTTTGCTTTTTTTTCGAGGCATGTACAGAGACAAGTAGGAATTGACTTACCTATAATAGAGAATGAGAGTAGTCAAGAGTTGAAAGAATCCCATAGGTTGATAAAAGAGACGTCTGCCAGAATGTCACGAGAGACAAGAGAGAGAGCAAATAGATCAAGAACGAACCAAACTAATGCAGTTAGGAGAAACAGTATGGGTGAGGAATGAATGGCCCAGCCCTGGGACCCGTAGGAAGTTGAATACCAAGTGGAAGGGTCCGTACACTATAACAGAAATTATACGAGATCGTGCCGCGTATGAGTTGACTAACCTCTTGGATGAAAATGAGGTGATAAAGAGAGCGGTTGAGAAAGTAAAGAGATGTGTAAGTAGAGACATGTTTGTTCAGCTGAATGAGCCCCTTCTTCCACCTTATGATTCTTCCTCGGACTCAGGTTCAGACGAAACAGATGAGGAAAGTGATGACGGAAATGTGGAAGGTCAGCCTGTAAGCAGGTTCCCTGTGAGGCAGAGGAGACCAGTAGTTAGAATGGATTTGTAGGACATATAGTTTGAGGATGTTGCTTCAATTGAATATTTTTGGCATTCCAGTTTGATAGGTTGATTTGTTGAGTTATAAAGTTTTTGGTGGTAATGGCAGTGGAAGCGCCCCTTTGAGAAAAATCCCGAACCAGCACAAGAACACTTAAATCTACTAAACAAAATGAATTGTCCGTGACCCGTGGAAGGATAGCGTCTGTGACTGGGATGAATGAGACACACTGTAAAATTTAGACACTTATATTCCCTCCAACACTACAAACACAATCAAATAATGGTACACCAATATGCGCACCTCTTAACTTGAACTTAAAACACTACTCTGGGGAATAAAAGTTATACATGATATAGAAATTATTAGAAACTCAGGCAACAATAAATTTGAAGTATTAAGAAATGTTGCTTGCACACATGAGACAGGCCTTAAGGCTTTCACAAAATAATATCAGTCACTTAGGAAATGGTATTAAAAAAATAGAAATTAAACACTCTACAATGAATAGGCCTTAAGGGCACTCAACATAATTATGTTACACCAACAGATGCACACTTCCTAACCTAACTTAAACACTACTCTGGGGAACAAAGGTTATATCTGAGATTGAACTATAAAGAAATATTAAATGCACACAGCATACATTAGTAACTGAAAAAAATAGTATTAACTACACACAGAAATACTGTCACTATTATAAAGAAATTACTGAGTCCAATGCCCATGAACCATGCTCCCTAACCTAACACACACACAGATTCTACCTGCACTCCGTAGTCGTTTAAGGCACAACCAACAGGCACCCGTAGTTGAAGGCCCAAATCAGCCTTTCTCCACCTTGGAAAGTGTACCTCTAACTCCACTGATTCCTAGACTCATGGTCTCAGTGTGTGACCATTAATTTACTCAGATAGCCTCAGTGTACTCCAGTGCGTCCATGGGCAGGAAGAGAGAACGCCAGCAGGTGTCTATAGCCAGTAGGTAACACTTCTAGCTGACCGAGGACACGCGGTGTTGTGCACCCACGCGGTAAGAACTGATCACCCACTGCTGATGCTGGTCCCGTGTCGTTTTAGTTGTCAGGAGCACTCGTTCACTCAAGAGGTCCTTTGCTACCCGGCTAACCAGTGACAAGCCTACACTGATCGTTCTGAAGGCGACAATCGCCAAGCCTCAATCATCAACTGCAGTCTCAAACGGCAGTCAGTCTCTCGCAGCCAACTACGGTCAACTAGGGTTAACTCAGGTCAAGTGGGTTCTGACGGAAACCCTGAAATGAACTCACTGTTAGCTCTTGTTAACTTTACCACTGCCCTATCTAACCCTGTCTGAGATCGAATGAGACTTACTTGTTATACTGCAATAGAGCAACACAGGTGACTAGGCCACGTGACTATTTCTGTGACGGACGCGCAGGGACGTCTTGCTGGACCGAATGCCTCCACGTGACTGAGGACCAGCCAGCGTTGCGTCTCTCCAAGGCGCTAGCTTAGGCCTACGTGACATATTTTCCGCCTAACTAATAACTCCTTGGGACACCCGTAACATTATTCAGACTGATAAACGATCTATAATAATTTAAAATTCAATAATAGTCCCTTAACTTCATGAATCGCATCATTATTAATTCGGTAAATTACATTTAATATCATATAGGCCTAGTTCCGCAATCTCTCGCTATGAGCAGGGAGCGCTCTTTTCCCTCCCGCGACCTTGAACGCTCAGTGTTGCCAATGGCGGGGCATTCGAAATTACTCTGAAATTTCTGAGTATTACATATATATATATATATATATATATATATATATATATATATATATATATATATATATTTTAAATAGTTTGTGTGCCATTATAATATTACTGTACTTTCACATACTCAAATATAGTATGCTTTAAATACACCCCAAACATACTTAAACTTTATAAGTAACAGTTAAACAAAAGGCAAAAACGACATATAGGATAGGGAAAAAAGTAAAAAAAGTGTAAAAAATTAGGACCATCTTTATTTCTGAAATTAAAACTACAACTTTACTTTCACATACTCAAATATAGTATGCTTTAAATACACTCCAAACATACTTAAACTTTATAAGTAACAGTTAAACAAAAAGCAAAAACGCCATATAGGATAGGGAAAAAAGTAAAAAAGTGTAAAAAATTAGGACCATCTTTATTTCTGAAATGAAAACTACAACTTTCTACAAAGTAACTTTTCTTGTTTTTTTTGTTGGCAAATTCTTCAATAACTGTCAAAAACTATTTCATCTGTCAAGATTTATCAACCGCAAGGTGCTCATAGTAGATCTTAAGTAATTCTTGATCAGTTTTAGTTTCGAAAAACTCCTCTCACAGGTAGCAACACTAACAGCAATTGTGAGGAAAATCCTCAGCATTATTACTATATTTGGAACCGAGTTCCCAAGGTTATACTTTTGAATAAACTGCAAAAGTTCAAGGGGGCCTTCTTTCCACGTCTGTATTCTGTCTTTAATAGTTATAGCAGCAACAGCAACAAAATACTGAAGTCTTTTTCTCTCAACGAGGAACTCCTCTTTATCAATGTCGTCGTGATCGTGATCTATTTGACACTCATATTTATTATCCAAAAGATTCAATGGGGTAAGGAAGGCATATTTCTCAGCAAGTTCATGAAGCTGTTGAAATCTCAGTTATTTCTTGGATCACTCTGTCCAGCGAAGAAAACATTTCTCTCCTCAATTCAATGTCGTATGGCAATTCAGCATCTCGTGATCCTTCACCCAAAAGTGCCGCCCGGGGCGGACCGCCTCCCCCCCCGCCCCCCTCCCTAGCTATGCTAGTGCGAAGTCCTCGCAGTCGATATTTCCTGAGGGTGACACCTTAAGGATCAGGTGGTTAACAGTCTTGACTGCGGCTTCAGCGTGTCCGTTTGCCTGGGGGTAGTGGGGCGAGGTAACGACATGACGAAGTCCCGGAACTCGTGGCTGGTGAACTGGGGTCCTCCATCAGTCCTGAGACGGATGGGAACACCAACTTCTCTGAAGTAATGTCTGAAATTCCGGATGGTAGCAGTAGCCGTTGTATCACTACCACAGGGGACGACAACAGGCCATCCAGACAATCGGTCGGCAATGACGAGGAAGGACTTCCCTGCCACTGCAAAGAAGTCGGCTGACACAGACTCGAAGGGTCTTGAAGGGTTATCGTCGCACATTAAAGGTTCCTGTTGCTGGCTGGGTTGCAGAATCTGGCACGGCTCACAGGCACGGACGGTACTTGCAATGTCCACGTCGATTCCGGGCCAAAATACAGTCTGCTTCGCCCGTCGCTTGGTGGCCTCCACTCCTCGATGGATGTCGTGAAGGCGGGTCAAGGAACGGCGGCGTAGGGCAGCAGGAATGACTACTCGTGGATCATACAAGACGAGGTCTCCGTCACAATAGAGGCCCTCGCGAATCTTCCAGTACGGGAGTAGCGATTCATGAAGGTCGTATCGGTTAGATGGAAATCCCTGGGACACACAGTCGACGAGCCGGATGTAGGAAGGGTCGGCCCGGGCTGCGGTGCGGAGATCTTCAAGGGTCGTGTCTGCATCCGGTGCTGTAGACTCTTCTGATGTGAAGACGGCCTTCAATGAGACTACTGACTTGAGGGATGCGGCAGTTGTAGAACACAACATCTCGTCCTCTGGGGTGGGGCGACTGACGGGGGCGTGGGACAGGGCATCCGGGATGCACAGCAGCTTACCCACACGCCACACAGCTGTGAAGAGATAAGGCGAGAACTTCTCTTTCAAACGTTGAAGGCGAGGATTCTCTACTGCATCCAAAGAGTAGTGATTGATAATAGGTACAAGAGGGCGATGATCCGTGAAGAGGGTGAAGTGCTGAAGTCCTATCAGGTAGAAGCGGCACTTCGCCATCGCCCAGACAACAGCCAACATCTCCAGCTCAATCGTGGCATAACGGGTCTCGGCGTCCGTCAGGAACCGGGATCCACACTGAATTAAGCGGAGTTGTCTACCCCCATGGTCCTGCAGAAGGGCGTAACCAACGTCGTAGAGCCTGGAGGCGTCAGTCTGGAGGACGGTGGGTAGGGCTGGGTCGTAACAGGCGAGGACAGGTGGACTTAAGAGGGCCTACTTGACTCGCTGGAAGGCCTCTTGATGATCTGGGGTCCACAGGAATGTCCTCCTGGGGCTCAGCAGGGGGCGTAACGGCTGGGCTGCGGTGGAGATGTCAGGTGAAAATTCAGCCAGCTGATTGACCAGAGCCAAAAAAGAACGGAGGTCTGTCAGGTTGGCAGGGGTTGGAAAATCCTTGATTCCACTTAATTTCTCCGGGTCAGCTGCGATACCTGATGCTGAGAGAGTGTACCCACAGAAGTTCACTGATGGTGCGGCGACTACAAACTTGTCAGCATTGAGAGTAATCCCGTACCTTCGACATCTGGTGAGAACTTCATATATTCGGGAGAGGTGGGCACAGTAGTCTTCGTCATGGAGTAAAATATCATCAACCACCTTGACACAATTCGTGACGCCTTGAAGGGCCGCGTCACCACGTTGACAGAATGCATCGCCCGTAGCGGCAAATCCCATGGGGCCTCTGCAATTCTGATATCTTCCAAATGGTGTGATGAATGTAGTCAAATGCTGGTCTTCTTCGGCCAACTCCATCTGCCAATAACCACATAAGGCGTCCATCGTTGTAAAAAACTTCGCCTTCGGGTCCACATTTCGAACAGCTGCGAAGGGTGTGGGTGAAGGGTGGGCTGGACGGGAAACTTGCTGGTTAAGTTTTGACAGATCGGTGGTGATCCGTACTACACCTCGAGGTTTGGCGACGGGGACGAGAGGGTGGCACCAAGGTGAAGGTTCGTCTCCAGCCGGCTTGATGATTCCCTGAGCAGCCATGGAGTCAAGCTCTTGTCTAACTAGCTCCTTGTAGGCGTGAGGAATCAAACGAGGGGTGTGGATGGCAAAAGGTGTGGCACCATCCTTAAGATGAATCTTCATAGGTGGACCCACCATCGGCTTGAGTGGTGTGGATCCTAAAGATTTCTTCGTAACCAACACGTCAGCAAACTCCTTGAGAAGGTAAGCTCTTGCATCAGAAGGGGACGTGTTAGTAGAGATAGGGAGTTCCTTCAACCTGTTGACATGGGTGACCTTTAAAATAGGTTTGGGGAATTCCTTGGAAATAATGGCCAACTCTTGACAATGGCCATATGATAAAAGCGGAGTCGGGATCCCATCATGATCATCAATCCGGGCTGAGCAAGACTGCTTACCAAAGGTAAGAGTAGCCCAGAAAGATCCCAAGGCTGGAGCCATCTTGGAACCATCAGCTGTCAGTTGCGTTGTCTGAGGAGGGGGCTGTAGGTTGCTCCGGGGTATTCCCAAACTTGCTAAGTGTTGTGGACCAATTACTGAAACGTCAGCACCGGTGTCAGGTAACATCTGAAGACTGGATGACAAGTTACCGTGAGAAATGACGACACTGATGTGCTGGGGCGTCGCGTCTGTGGAACAAAGTACACGACGGCAGGAACGACTGGCACAGCGTCTTGATGCTTGCCAGAAGGAGGGAGCGTGACAGCACTACCTGAGGATGACTTCTTGGATCCTTGGTGGTGTCCTTTCTGTGTCTTCTTACGACAACATTGTCATAATGGCCCACACGACCACAAAGTCTGCACTGAACTTTGCTAGCAGGGCACTTGACTGTGTAAGCCCAGTGACCCTGACGGTCGCAACTTCTGCACACGCTTTGAGCAGCTGGGCACTGGGAGGCATTATGCTGTTTTGCGCAGCTGTTACACAAAGCTGCTGCTGAAGATGTAGCTGGAGGGTGAGGGGTGGGGTTACCTTGCTGCTTCTTACCCTTTCTGTAGGAAGACACCGTCCTCACCTGGTCAGGTTGGGAGCGTAAAGCTGAAGTCGCACACCTGGCGGCCTCGTACGCTCGACATATTGTAACAACATCTTGAAGGGAGGAAGTGGGGTCAAGTGAAATGAGATGCTGAACTAGCTCTTCATCTCGAATACCCGTTAAAATGATTGTCTTGAGTTGTGTCTCTTCACAAACTTGAGAATTTCCAGGACAAACATCAACTTCCTCTGAACATCTTTTCAGTCTTACAAAAAATACATCAAAAGATTCTCCATCAAGCTGCTTACATTGGAGGAGTTCTCTTCTTCTAAGTGCTTCGTTGAGTTGTTCCTTAACATGTTCCTGCAACTTGTCAAGCACGGCCTCTACAGTCAGAGTTGTCGTAGGAGGCCCTTGAAGTGTGTGCTCGAGAGTACGTTGTGTCTCTAAGGACAGGCACATATGAAGCTGTATCATCTGTTTAGGCTGTGGTAAACTTGACAAGTCAACCATTGTTGCATAGTCTTGCCAACGTCGACGCCATTCCCGAAATATCTGATAAGAAGCGTCAGACTTCAGAGAGGGAGGCGTTTGTGCTGCAGCCTTTTGAGGAATTGTTGAACCGACTCTGGGAAATGAGGTACCAGTACCTCTAGTCGTATCAGCATTAGCAGTAGCAGAAGAATCTTGTGGAGTAGATCGTTGTGGGGAGGCTAACAGGGAAATCAAAACTTCAAATCTGGCTTGATCCTCTCTTCTTCTCAGGTCATCCTCACTTCTACGTATATCTTCTAGTTCTCTGAGTCTTTGTTCATCTTCGTGGCGTCGTCTTTCAGACTCTCTGTACCGAATTTCTTCCTCTTCTCTCCTTGCAACATAGTCCTGGCGTCGAGAAGTTTCCATCCACTTAATCAGTTGCAGGAGATCTTTGGACGCAGGTACTGCAGGAGAGCTTGCTCGCGACGAACGAGGAGATTCTGTGGGTGATTGGGCGTTGGCACTGTGGGGAGCGTAGGGCCTGAGTGTGAGTGGGGAGAGGTCTCCCAAACTTAAACTCATAACCCCATCGTCCAGGGTATCTTTTCGATCCCTGTGAGACATGCTGACAGCTTCTGTACTCTATCTGTGCAAGAGACCGGGTCAACCCCTCGTAATCTATGCACAGAATTACAGAAGTCTAAAGTAATACGTAATAATTTAATATAAAGTGGGCCTGTGAGTGCGTGTGTGTGTGTATGGCTCGTTGCCGGGAGGCTTGGCGCGCTGCCAGACGTAGAGGCAGCTGGGCAAAGTCGCAACTGAACAGAAGGTGTCTTAATGCGAGCTGCTCAGTTACCCAATGACCGTAGGTGGGAAGGGATGTAATGCTGGGCAGCTCCCTCAGTCATCTGACTGCAGTTTGCACAGACAATTTTGATTAAAATGCACAACACAGCACTTCACAGAACATTTCACTTCACAGCACAGCACTGTACACAGCATAGCACTTCACAACACTGTAAGTCCTGAGGCTTGTAGTCTGGCTGTAAATCCTTGGCGAAGCTGAAGACGAGACGCTATTAACACAGTCAGGCGGGAAGGCTAAGTTCACTCTGAATCTCACTGAGAAATCTCACTGCGCCATCTATGTTTGTCTTTGATACCCCCAAAATGTTCTACACTATGGAGGGTATATGCAAACACTTGTTATCTTGAAAATAGGTTCTTATTCTTGTACGGGAGATATACAGAGGAACTAATAGACAGCGGGCTTCCACACCATAAGGACTAGCTATCTCAACTCTCTGTATCACTCCGCGCTGGCATGTACAGATGCCAGCATTCACAAGCTGAATTCATAATATGTAAATATGATAATTCACATACATAACATGGTGCATAATAAATGGAAATATTACATAGGACTAATACATGTTCTGTAATACTTTACTATACATAATTAATAGAGTAATATAAGAATACACAGCTTAAGGTACTACTTCGTGTCCATATTATACAAACATGATTTCATATAGGTTGGCTCATTGCTCTATCCATTTTAAAATCAAATTAATAGTATATACCAGCAGAGAAGTATAATACAATACAAGACAACAAAGTCCAACCATTAATTATGCAACGAGGAACTGAAGTAACCAATCACCGATTACTTTTACATTCATTCATAATACTTAATACGTACTATAGTAAACAAACAGCCAAAGTTGCCAGCTGTCTCCAGCAGTGTTCGAAGAATCTTGAACGAGACTGTACGTATGTATGTGAGCCTAACAAAGAGAAAATAGGCATACAAAGAGGAATTTGACAACTGGGTGAGAGATAGGGCATATCCAGCTATGAAAGTATCTCCTTCTCCTATTACCCACACCTCTTTCATTACTTCTAGGAATCGTTGTAAGGTTATTCTTCGTAGGGCCAAGCGGATTTTTTAAAAAAAAAGACCGCTGTCCTGACTAATTCTTCCTCTAGTAAATCTTTTTGGTCCTTTGCTAAAAACATCTGTAACAACTTCAGCACTCCTTCTCCCCCGCCCCCTCTCTTCCGACCCAATAACTCTATAGCCAACTCTCCCCCTGACAAAGCCAACCTCTTTGGCACCGTATTCTTCTCTAATTCCACCTTAGACTATTCCCACTCTATCCCTCCTACCCCTGCACCTCCTACTGAACCTATGCACTTTCCTATAATCTCCACTCGCAGGGTTCCCGGTGAGTTATCCGAGATGGATGTGAGTAAGGCACATGGACCAGACGGAATACCCCCTCGTGTTCTGAGGGAGTGTGCTGAAGCCCTGGCCCCTCTGTCGGCTCTCCTCTTTCGCCTCTGCCTCAAAACCCAAACTTTTCCTTCTTCTTGGAAGCATGCCTTGGTTCAACCCATCCCGAAGAAGGGTGACCATTCTAATCCCTCTAACTATCGCCCCATTGCCCTAACTTCATCCCTCTCTAAGATTTTCGAAACTATCTTAAATTCCCATTTTCTCCGTCACCTTGAACGCCTTTCTCTTTTGTCGGATCACCAATATGGCTTTCGCCAGGCGAGATCTACTGGTGATCTGCTCTCCTACTGCACCCATCTTTGGTCATCCTCTCTTAGGGATTATGGGGAAACTTTCGTCGTGGCCCTCGACATCTCCAAAGCATTTGACAGAGTATGGCACAAGTCTTTGCTATCTAAACCTCCCTCTTTTGGTTTCTCTCCCCCACTTTGTTTTCTTATCTCTAGCTTCCATGAGAACCGATCCATGACAGTTGTTGTCGAGGGATCGATCTCTCGCTCTTTCTCTACCAGTAGTGGTGTCCCACGGGGTTCTGTTCTTTCACCTACTCTTTTCCTTCATTTTATCAATGATTTACGCTGATGTTTCTACTCTTCACTCTTCTTCACATTTTTCCCTTCCTCCTAACTCTCAAACTAGATCTGTTTCTAGAACTGATACCATTACTTTGTAGTGGACTTCTCCCCTACAACTGCGTAGCTGCACCACCAGCTGCTACCATTTTCCCTAGCAACCAAGAGGGTGGCGTCACCAGATGCTACCGTAACCTAGCAACGTAACCAAAGACCGGCGACTTTCTCGGGTTTTCCCAACATGACTCATAGATGACTCACGGCTGCTGGGTATATAAGCTCTGTCTCTCCATTGAGATTCATTCTGGCCTCACTTCTACAACACGCAACACCTTCTCCTCCGCCGCTGCCTGGCGGTCCTCGCTCCCGCCAGCGAGCATGGCGACCCACCAGCTGTCCTTCTCTGAGCTTCCTCACCAACCAGCTTTCTCATTCTGGCCCATCTTCCTGAACACGCAACACCTCCTCCAGCAAGCTCCACACTGTCCAGCTTTCATTCAACCAGGAGGCCAGCAACAGGCAACATCTTCTCTAACGAAGCTCCTGCACATCTACCGCCTTCAACACGCTACTCACCGAACGTGTCTACTGAGCAGCTCCTCACCACACGGCACCTCCAGCACCAGACTGTCTACCATATAACTTATATTATACGAGAAAACCACCTTAGAGTTTCCATCCATCCTGAGTGCTAGACAACATAATATCCCGTAACCCTACAACTTCTATCAATGCGGATCTGTGCAGCCTCTCTGAATGGGGAGGTATAAACTTGGTTAAGTGCAATAGTAATAAAACTCAATATTTACCAATTACACTTTGTAAATTAGACGATCTCCCACCAATTACATTTCAGGACGCTATCATCCTGCCAAATTCTGAAATAAATATGTTAGGCCTCACCATTTCCTCCAATATGACCTGGAAATCACACATCCTTAGTATAGCTAAAGCTGCCTCCCGAAAGTTAGGAATGTTGTACAGATGCCGTAGCCACTTCACTCCTGAGCAGTTGCTCCAAGTATATAAGGGATTCATTCGTCCTAACTTGGAGTACTGCACTCATATCTGTGGTGGCTCTTCTTCTGTCCAACTATTAGATAGGGTGGAATCAAAGGCATTTCATCTTATTAACTCTCCTCCTTTAGTCGACAATCTCGCTTCCCTTTCTCTTCGCCGCAATGCTGCTTCACTCTCTCTTTTTTTACAGGTACTTTAACGGGCAATATTCGGTAGATTTGGCATTCTGTGTACCGCCGGCAAGGCTGTGGGCTCGTAACACACGTCTTGCCCGCGGTGCCCACCGTTTCTCTGTGGATGTCGGTCACACGAAAATAACCCGTTATAGTACCGCCTTCTTTCCTCACACAGCCAAACTGTGGAATGCTCTACTTTCTTTTGTGTTTCCATACTTATACAATCTGTCTCACTTTAAAAAGATAGTTTTTCCGGCATCTTCGTGGTGTAGATTAACACAATATAACCTTTTTGTTCTCTATTTTCAATTTCTTTCTGTTCCTTTTTTTTCGCCCCCTAGGCCCCGTTGTGGTTCATTTAACCTGTGCCCAGGTGGGTTAATTCCCGCAAAAAACAAACAAACAAACACTACACTACTTCTGGTAAAGCTTAGGTTAACCCTTTCACAGCGGGAGGTTACCCTTAGAATTTAGATGAATAAAATCGTCTGGCGCTAGCCAGAATAAAATAGCAAGTGCGTGAAAAGCGGTGAAAGGGTTAATCGAGATAGGTTTTAAGTATGATGCATTTGTGATGAGACTACGCTCTGGATACAAATATTATTGGCTAAGGAACTGATGGCATTCCTTGTAAACTGTGTGGCTATGTAAAGTCCATTAAATTATGGACTGTAACTGTTTATCAGAATTTAAGGGTAATGGTATTACTCAGGGCCGGATTAAGCTTAATAGGGGCCTGAGGCACAGATCAACTTGGGGCCCCCTATCCGTGTGATTTTATCAAGATTTATCTTATAAGAACATAAGAACATAAGAATGGAGGAAACTGCAGCGGGCCTATTGGCCCATACTGGGCAGTCCCGTTTACACCCAACCCCTATTGCTCATATGAGCATCCAACCTATGTTTGAAGCAATTCAGCGTATTCGAGTTAATGATGATATTTGGTAACTTGTTCCATTCATCCACTACTCTGTTTCCAAACCAGTGTTTACCTATTTCACGCCTAAATCTAAATTTGTCCAATTTAAAACCATTGTTACGAGTTCGCTCCTGGTTGGATAATTTGAATACCTTTGTAATGTCCCCTTTGTTTAGCCCTGCCTTCCACTTATACACCTCTATCAGGTCGCCCCTCGCTCTACGTCTCTCAAGGGAGTGCAAATTAAGATGCTTTAACCTGTCTCTATACTCAAGGTTCCTAATGCCCGGGATTAGTCTTGTCATTCTCCTCTGAATTCTTTCCAAGGATTCTATATCCATTCTGTAATACGGTGACCAGAACTGGACTGCGTAATCCAGGTGTGGTCTCACAAGAGCAAGATACAGTTTTAGGATGACCTCGCTAGTCTTGTAACTAACACACCTTTGTATGAACCCAAGTACTTTATTAGCCTTGTTACGAGCAAAAACACATTGTTTACTTGGCTTAAGGTTCCTACTTATCATTACTCCTAAATCTCTCTCGCAGTCGGATTTCTCTACGGCATCGTTGTTCATCTGGTATCTGGTTTCCCTGTTTACATTTCCTATACTGAGTACTTTACATTTGTCGATGTTGAATTTCATCTGCCATTTTTCAGACCATTCGAAAAATTTGTTTAGATCCTCCTGTAGTTTTGCCGAGTCCTCGTCAGATTTGATAACACGTCCTATTTTAGTATCATCAGCAAATTTACTTATGTTGCTGTCTATGCCGATATCTATGTCGTTTATGTATATAGTAAACAATAATGGTCCAAGTACTGAGCCTTGGGGAACTCCACTTGTGACGTTGCTCCAATGGGACTTAGTGCCGTTAATGCTCACTCGCTGTTTCCTGTCCTGTAACCACGCCCTAATCCATTTAAGGATGTCACCTTTGATGCCATGAGCTTCTACCTTTCTAATTAGTCTTTCGTGGGGTACTCTGTCGAAGGCTTTGCTAAAGTCGAGATATACCACATCATAATTGTGCCCCTCGTCCACTGATTCGAAAACTGATGAAAAGAATGTTAATAGATTAGTTAGGCAAGAACGTCCGCTTGTGAAGCCATGCTGGGAATCATTGATCAATCGGTGCTTCTCCAGGTGATTTCGAATAGAGTTTGAAATGATTGCTTCCAGTAATTTGCCTACTATTGATGTTAGACTGATTGGGCGGTAGTTAGAGGATAGTGATCTATCCCCCTTCTTGAAGATCGGTATTACATTCGCTATCCTCCAGGATTCTGGTACTACACCTGTTTTTAAGGACATGTTAAACAACTTTGCTAAGGGCATACTAAGCTCTTCCTTACATTCCTTTAATACTCTGGCAAATATCTCATCGGGACCAGGTGACTTATTAGGCTTTAGTTTGTCTATTTGCTTACTAACATCGTTACTAGTCACTACTATCTCACTTAATTTGTTTTCTTCACTATCTCTGAATAGAGTCGGTGCCTCGGGTATCATGTTTAAATTTTCGCTGGTGAAAACTGTTGAAAAATATTTATTCAAATTATTGCTCATTTCTCCGTCGTTATCAGTGAGCTCGCCGGAGTCTGACCGTATTGGTCCAATCTTTTCTCGTGTTTTAGTTTGATACATTTGGTAGAATCCTTTGGGGTTTGTCTTTGCCTCCCTTGCTATCCTTACCTCATTATTCCTCTTTGCTTTCCTTATCTCGGTTTTAACCCTACTCGCCAATACCCTATAATAGTCCCGGAGGTGAATTTCGCCACGATTTATCCTTCTACCTATAGCCTTCCTTTGGCCAATGATGTTCTTTAAATAATTATTTATCCATTTAGGGTCATTGTTGTTTGATCTGAGTTTTTTGTATGGTATGTTCTGCCTTTGTGCATTAAGTAACTCACTATTTAAATTGTCGTGGAATTCGGCAGTCTCAGATCTCGTTATCAGGTCGGTGTCATCTGTCAGGTTCACGGCCAAGCGCGACACCCCCTCTCTCAGCTGCCTCTTTAAACTGTCAAAGTTTGCCCTTCTGAAATCTGGTACTTTAGTGGAATTTTCCTTACGTCTGCCCTGAAAATCTAACTGGAATCGAATTTCTTTGTGATCGCTGTTTGCAAGTTCGTTCCCTACCTCGATATTGCTAATGAGGTTTTCTCTGTTTGACAAAACTAAATCCAATATATTATTACCCCGTGTGGGTTCGGTTATATGTTGACTTAGGAAACAGTCCTGGATCGTCTCGAGAAAATCCTCTGATTCTGAGTTACCCGTAAGGTCGGTCCAATCTATTTGGCCAAGGTTAAAGTCGCCTACTATACAGACTTTGTTGTGTATGGAAGCCCTGCGCATTTCATCCCAGATAAGTCGCTCATTGACGCTATCAAGATTGGGGGGTCTATATATTACTCCTGTGATTAATTTTTCCCGACCGTCGCTTAATTCTATCCAAATTGTTTCTGTATTCCTCTCAGTTTTTATTTCCTTATTTATTTCACACTTCAGATTATCCCTAACATAGATTGCTACTCCGCCTCCTTTCCTGGTCTGCCTATCGGTATGGAACAGTTTGTAACCCGCAATTTGGTATTCGACTGGTAATTCACGTGTGTCTAGGTTGATCCATGTTTCAGTGAATGCAATTATATCGATTTCTTCGGTACATACCAAGGCCCTAATATCATCCATTTTGTTTCTCATACTTCTACTGTTCGAGTAATATACATTTAAGTTAGTCGTGTTCTGAGTCCTCCCCTTACCGCGTTTAGTTTTAAACTCCCTGTCTAATTTAGTTATGTCATCATTCCTAACACTATTTCCCTGTAATCTTTCGCCTTGTTTACCCGCTCCCACTGCAGTCTCCTCCACCCCCGTGCCCCTATGTTCTCTTAGCAGTTTAAAGACTTCGATATCTTTTGAACTGCCCCCTCTAGAGCCCCAGCCAGGGTTGCTACTCCATCCCTAGACAGGTGCACCCCATCCCTAGCATAAAGGTCCCTTCTGCCATAGAAGTTGTCCCAGTTGTCAATGAATGGGACTGATATTGACTTGCAATATCTGTCTAGACGGTCGTTAACACCAACTGCCCTTGACAACCATTCACTGCTAACTCTCCTTCTAGGCAGGACACCGCATATGATAGGGATCCCTCCCTTAGTCCTAATACGATCTATGGCTACCTTGAACTTATCAAGAAGCTCCTCGCTCCTACACCGGCCAATATCATTGCCTCCTGCACTGAGGCAGATAATGGGTTTGTTCCCATTACCAGACAAGATATTGTCCATCCTGTCAATTATATCCCCCACCCCAGCTCCTGGCAAACACACCCTCATCCTATTTTTGTTTTTACCACAAAAGGCCCTATCCATGTACCTTACCTGTGAGTCACCAACAATTAAAGTTTTTATACCTTCCTTGTCATCCCTGCCCCTGACTGTACTAACGTCCAATTCGTCTATCAAGGGACTGAACGGGTTGGTACACTTAGCTGTTGTTTTCGTTGTTGTCGTATCCTTCGTGTGCTTCTTTACCACCAGCTTGGTCCTACCACTACTCACAATTTTCCACTTGCTTGATTTTTCGTCAGCCACTGGCTTTACTCGTCCAGCCTCTCCTTTTAACATCGCCAGCTCTTCCCTTAATTTCAAGTTCTCCAACTTGGCCTTCGCCAATTCTTCAGTGGACCACTCCAGTTTGGTCAACAAACTCTCATACCCAAGACCGCACCTAGCTCTGGCCATATCTGATAATTATCCCTCCGGAGCTAACCCTGCCGTGACCTTTCCCCTAGTGAGGTCAGAAATCCACGTTTTCATTGTGGATCTACATGAAATATATATATATATATATATATATATATATATATATATATATATATATATATATATATATATATATATATATATATATATAATATATATATATAATCAATGAAGTATATATATATACAGTATATATATATATATATATATATATATATATATATATATATATATATATATATATATATATATATATATATATATATATATATATCAAGAACAAAATATACCAAAATGTATCAATGATTTCATCAATATTAAGCTTCTGCAAAATGACACATTCAATGTTCACAAGAGACAGGAAATTGAAACGCTGCTAGGACATCGTTGAACGCAGTTCATGTTTTATACGCTTCAACTTCGAGAATGTTTGGATTTGGGGGCCCCTTAGAGTAGGGGGCCTGAGGCCAGTGCCTCAAGTGCTTCATGGTTAATCCGGCACTGGTATTACTGATATTACAGAGGTGATTTGTTATTTAATAAAATAATATGGTTACGAATATTATGGAAAAATTCTGTAAGTTTAACATAAAATTGTAGATTTTATGCATATCTATTTGTTGTATACATATCTGATTTATGATTACGTACAATATTAAAGTACAATATTAAAGAGCTTTTGTTATGAGTACTTTGGGACGAGCTAGTTAGCATGCGAACCAGCTCCTTTTGATGTTTTTGTCTATAAATGTTTTGAATTTGATATCTTCGGTTAACTTACCGATGTTGAGTAAATAATATAATAAATATGAGACCTCGCCAGGTGTGGAGTCGCTATCGGCAGAGGAAAGCTTGTGAGCCAAACGTATAGTGATATTCTCATTGGTGGAGCTCGATAGAGACCCAAGCGTCACAACGTTATCTAACCTCAAATGTTCATAATTATACACCTTATAACTGCCACAATAAACCAGCTGCTATTTTTATAAAAATATGTAGATAATTGTTGGTAAAAATAAAATATTCTGAAGAGCGATGAGGATTTTAGTCTCTTGAATAATTACTTTTTATTTGAACCAAAAATAGTGTCTGGTAAGTGTAGCTCATGGGTGGCATTGTCGCAAGGGTACCGAGTCCCTCAGTGTACGATTTATCCAGTTTTCCTTACTACCTTATTTTTGTTTCGCCAAATATTAACACAGTTTATTTATATTATCACCAATGAGGATAAACTTGACGGCAAAGTACAGTACAACCACCAACACACTGGATATACAAAAGTCAAGCTGAACTACGGTATACGGTGAGTGTTGTCGTTGAACGTTAAATTAACTCTTGTTAATTTTGCCTTTTTGGAAAATGCTTCTTGTGAATATTCCTCAAAATATTCAGAGATTTTCTATTTAATTTGTCTGTAGGATTTGTGTTGATGTGTTTACTGTTTATATGTTTCACCTCATTTTCCAAAGCATGGCCACTCAAATTGGAGGTGGTCATTGAGCCTTGGGAACGAGGCCAGTCAGGGGCGGATCCAGTAATATCAAAAGGGGGATCCAAGAAGTTATGGGTGGGGGAACATTGCATTAAAGAAAAGTATTGGATCCGCCCTCGCCAGTGACCAATGTAGGATAACCCAATTGTCTAGATAATCTCACTATCTTCAAGCCCAGTACTGTATTCGGTTCCACAGTTTCAGCTGGTAGACCATCCCATAGAACTAGCACACCGTTTTATACGATTTTTACCATCTTAGTTCAATTATCAGATCAGGTTAGGGTAGGTTAAATGAAGTCAGGTGACGGCACCGAGTGTGAGCTCTTTCAAGACCAGACTTGACCAACACTAGAGCAGGTTCAGGTACATTCAGGGGCCGGTGCATGCCCAGTACCTGCCAACAGTGCTTAACAGAGAGCCAGTACATGACTAGTACTTGCCTACAGTGCGTGATAGAGACGTGGCCGATCGCTTAAGCGGCTAACGAGCCGGTCAGTGGTGAAGAGGATAAAAGTAAAAAAGTAAAGTAAAGTGTGAATCGTCGAAGTGCGAAGTACAGTAATCGTATTTCCTTGTATTCGTCCTGCATGACATCTTCTAACTTGAGGTTGTCCCTTAGTGTTTGAGATGCGCGCCGCAGCGTGGTATGACGAAAAATGGCCTTTCAAGATTTTGAATGTTTTAATGAGCTTGCCCTATTGTGTCTTGTTTGAAGGGTTGTTGTTCTACGGTGAGAGCCTTAGGACTTAACATGGATAATCGAAATGATGAAGTTTAGGTATAATATAAATGGAGACGCACTATGCAGGATACTTACAGGTATAATGTTGAAGGAGCAACTTATCTTGGTATTGGAAGGTACAATTTATAAATGAACACAAATCTATCAAATATTACAGTAAAAATATTGGTATTATAATACAGGATAGAGGAAACATCTGAGTGAAGGAAAATGCACATAAATATCCCCAGTTTGAAAATTACATAAAATATCCCATCATTTACTTTTACTTTTTTTACTTTTATCCTCTTCACCACTGATCGGCTCGTTAGCCGCTTGGGCGATCGGTCACGTCTCTGTTACGCACTGTTAGCAAATACTGGGCATGCACTGGCACCTGAATGTATCTGGACCTGCTCCAGTGCTTGTCTAGTCTGGTCTTGAAAGAGCTCGCACTCGGTGCCGTCACAACGCTCTCCCGCAGATTGTTCCAAGAGTTCACAACTCTCACTCCGAAAAAAATTGCCCTCGCAGTTTTCTTACTTGTGGCTTCTTCAACCTTGAGCTGTGACCCTTTGTGGGGCGGATGTCCGCCAGCTCCAGGTATGTACATTCGACCGAGTAGTGCCCCCTGAGATGTTTATACACTTCGATTAGGTGGCCCCTCGCCCGTCTGCAGTATAAGCCAGGTAGTTGCAGGTGCTCCAATCTCTCTGGTGGCCCTCCTTTGGGCATTTTCAATCGACATCTCCAGCATACCTTAGGGACCAGACGGGGTGACAGTACTCCAGACGAGTAAGCACCTCACTCTTGAAGATCGTGACGAGTGACGGACCAACCAGATATCTAAACTACCTTCTTATAAGACCTACTAATTTCTTTGCCTGATTCACATTCTTCTCACAATGGCTCGAGAACTTAAGTTCATTGTCGACATACACACCCAGGTCTCAATTAATGCAGTCACTTCGTTCTGTTAGGACATGTGCCACACCTCTTTACTATTGGTGCAACCCAGGTACATTCTTTTGCACTTCGTGACATTGAATTTTAGCAGCCATATCCTCGACCATTCTTGAAGGTCATACAGAACTTTCTGCAGCTCTTCACAGTCTGTTTGGTTCTTAATTTCCCTAAATAACTTGTCATCATCCGCAAATATCTGTATGAAGGAGTGTATAGCTTCTGGCATGTCATTAATGACATAGACAGTGACAGAAAAGTAGTAGTAGTCTCTAAATTATTTTTCGTTAATACTTTTGTCCATTACAATTCACTAGTTACTCATTGATGTATTTATTTTATTTATGTATGGCACTGATAACTTATAAAGTTATGTTCTTCGGATAAAATCTTGTCTTCAAAGTGGATACGGTAAACTTCAGGTGGGTACAAGTTGCCTTGGGTAAGAGTTCTTCTAAAGAATAATGTCCTAGCGTGGATAGAATACTTTCTACATGACCTGTCACAGGTGGGGTACCACAGGGCAGTGTATTGGGCCCGCTGTTTGTTTGTTTGTTTCATAAATGACATGTCTGACGTTGTACACTCCTCCATACAAATCTTTGCCGATGACGTCAAGTTATTTCGGGAAATCAAGAACCAAGCGGACTGTGAAGAGCTGCAGAAGGGCCTCTGTGGGCTCCAGGAATGGTCGAAGAAATGGCTGCTGAGATTCAATGTCACGAAGTGTAACAGGATGTACCTGGGCATACCAACTGTAAGGAGGCGTATCATATGTCCCAACGGGATGAAGAAACTGCACTAGTTGAGACTGTGTGTGAGAAAGACCTACAGTAGGTGTGTATGTTGACAATGAGCTGAAGTTCTCGGGCCATTGCGAGAAGAAGGTAAATCAGGCAAATAAATTATTGGGTCTTATAAGAAGGTCGTTCAGATATCTAGACGGTCCGTCCCTCGTAACGATCTTCAAGAGTAAAGTGCTTCCCCATCTGGAGTACTATCACCCCATCTGGTCCCCGAAATATGCTAGGGACTGTCAGTTGGTTGAAAATGTTCAAAGGAGGGCCACCAGACTGGTGCCTGCACTTCGGCACCTCAGCTACCCTGAGAGATTGGACCTCCTGAACTTGCCTAGCTTATACTACAGACGGGCAAGGGGCAGGGCCGGTGCAAGATGATATGGCGCCCTAGGCAAGCCTTTAGATGTGCGCCCCCTTGAAAGTTTTGATAAACTAATGTAGGTACAGTAACCCATTACTACATTGTTTCTAACTCTCGAAACACCACTGTTATTATATGACAAACAAATAAGTATATAAATAAATAAGTCTTTTATTGTAAGAAAAATTTAGTGGACAATTTATTTGTAATGTTGACAGTCGTGAAACTGGAGATTAGCTTTTACTGTAATGGATACATAACCAAATATATTCTACAAAACATATATCAAATTATTGTTGAAAAAAATACAATCACTAGTACACACTCACGCAGTACATACGTCCACTAGTACACACTCACGCAGTACATACGTCTACTAGTACACACTCACGCAGTACATACGTCCACTAGTACACACTCACGCAGTACATACGTCCACTAGTACACATCGTAACACACGTATGATAAAACTTGACGAAATGACGAGAAGCACTAAGATTGAAACAAAGACTAGCTAAGGTATATCTCTGTGTACAGCATTTTAGACAGAGTACAAGAGAAATCAAATAACTACATACATTATAAAAATAATAAGACAGTTTCAACTTACTGTTTAGCAGGATAGCCAGCTGTTAAAGTTGCTGCCACTGCACCACACTTTTGGAGATGACTGACTCGGACTGAAGTGGCCTGGTCACTGGTGTCTGTGAGTAGTCTGGACAGCTTGAATCTTGATCTCCAACTAATCAAGTTGTTCCAGGTTACTATTTGCCTGGCGGCTGGCGGCTCTGGTCGCTGGCCAGTCTCAGTGGGATTATGTTATGCGAGGTCAAACTTCAGAGGTCAGTTAACCTTGCCTCATCCCGACAAAGGCAGGGAAGGGGCGGCTCAGCCGCCCTGGCAGTAAGGGAGGGGAGGGGATGGTGGGGTTGGGAGAAGGGTTCCTCAGATGTCAGCCTTCAGGTTACTGCTCGACAGTTCTCCAGGCCGCCAAATATAAGGACCCGGGTTAGTCCCTCCGGGAGGTTAACGAATAATATTAAAAAAAAACACAGTCGGCTACCGTCTACCTACCCTCGCCTCCCTCCGACCCCCCCCCCCCTTCTAACATCCTGCTCCGACCCTCCACGGCTCCACCACAGTGTCCACCACAGTTTTCCCTTCATTTTTAATTTTATCCAAGTTTGCCCTGAATTTGTGGCGCCCCCAGATTTTGGCGCCCTAGGCAATCGCCTAGTTCGCCTAGTGGGTAGCGCCGGCCCTGGCAAGGGGGGACCTAGTTGAGGTGTATAAACATCTCAGGGGGTACTACTCAGTCGATTGTCCTTACTTGGAGCTGGCGGACGCTCGCCCCACTAGGGGTCACAGCTCAAGACTGAAGAAGCCACAAGTCCAGAAAACCGTGAGGGCAAACTTTTTCGGAGTGAGGGTTGTAAACTCTTGGACCAATCTACCAGAAAGTGTTGTGACGGCACCGAGTGCGAGCTCTTTCAAGACAAGACTTGACCAACACTGGAGCGGGTTCAGGTACATTCAGGAGCAGGTGCAGCCAACAGTGCGTGACAGAGACGTGACCGATCGCCCGGGCGGCTAGCGAGCCGATCAGTGGTGAAGAGGATAAAAGTAAAAGTAATAAATACGAAACGTGGAGGCTCATGGCATTGGAGGAGATATTCTAAAATGGATTAGGACGTGGTTACAGGACAGGAAACAGCGAGTAGGCATTAACGGCACTAAATCCGATTAGGGTAACGACGTTACTTCTACAAATTTATCTATAGTTCTACAGATTTCGTGCTTAATTTCAGATTGTTAGAAGTTTTCTGAAAAAGAGGCTTAAGCTACAGATTTTTGTATAAGAAGACATTTTCATAATAAAATACGGACTTAATTTTCTTAGTGAATAAGAAGAAACTGACCAATATACCGTAGATATTATTTCAACCTTATGAGAATTTGTTTTTAAGTTTCCCCTAGACAATAACACATTTCACATGCTCTGTGTCTGCCATCTACCGGCCACACTAGGAGTTACTCAGAGAAACAAACACTGCCTTTGAAAACAGGAGGGAAGCTAAGAACGACAAAATCTCACTTTTACTTTTTACTTTTATCCTTGTCACATTGATCGGCTCGTTAGCCGCCTGGGTGATCGGTCACTTCTCTGTCACGCACCGTTGGCAAATACTGGGCATGCACCGGCTCCTGAATGTACCTGAACCTGCTCCACTGTTGGTCAAGTCTGGTCTTGAAAGAGCTCACACTCGGTGCCGTCACAACACTGGTAGATTATTTTAAGAGTTTACAGCTCTTGCTCAGAAAAAGTTTGCCCTCACAGTTTTCTGGACTTGCGGCTTCTTCAGTCTTGAGCTGTGACCCCTTGTGGGGCGAGCGTCCACCAGCTCCAAGTAAGGACACTCGACTGAGTAGTGCCCCCTGAGATGCTTATACACCTCAATTAGGTCCCCCCTTGCCCGTCTGTAGTATAAGCTAGGCAAGTTCAGGCTTTGATATAGTGGGGCATGCTTGGTTGTTTTAGCTTCGCATATGTATGTCGTTATATAGTCGGGTAAATTTGCATAAGCGCACCCAACTGTTAGAAAGTCAATAATATATTTTTCTAGTGTATTTTTGTGTCTTTAGACCGATTATGACCTTCATTTCCGTTGGAAAATGTCCAATTTTTTTTCGTGGGTCATTTTCCGAAAATTAATAATGGCTAAGTGAGTAGAAAATACACAAAAAACCACGAGAAAAAATAAACCAAACCTTACCTAACCTAACTGACTCTCACCATATGATGGAATCACTTATTTCTTACCTTATTGGCCGTCTCTTCTTTGTCTTTGGGATAAGAGACAAGTTACCACAATGCCACATATGTTGGTCTTGACGATATTTACATTCGTTCTTGCACTTAGGACACTTTACTAAGGTCGGGAGAACACCATGAGATTGAAAAAATGCTGTAGTTTCTTAATTTTTTCCCAAAAACTCGCAATCAGCTCCATATAATTGAAGTGACACCCATCGCAGACTTCCATGGTCAGAAATGAATTTGAATTTGGAAGTATGAGAGACCGAAAATAAAAATTGAATTTGATTGGACCAAAAATACCGCGAATTAAACCACAAATCATTTTAATTGGCCCCCCCCCAAAAACGCTTTTGATTGGCCGCGTGACGTGTACAACGCATGCGCGTGATGATTTATGAAAGAGACACGCAATGTGGGAGGCGAGGTAGGCGATAATGGCGGAAGATTAATGGAAGAAATAGAGAAAATTTTGGATATGCTCTCTCCGTTATTATACATTTGCGATGGTAATGTAATAGAAGAAAATTATCTTATAATTAGACGTCTTATTTGAATATGATAATAGATTAGGGGTAGGAATGTGGCTTGCAAAACTGCAATAATACCTATTGTCGTATTCTCTATTATATGTACAGGTGTCAACATGGAAGAGGAAAGTGAGAATGAGGGATATAATTCTCAAGAGGAGAAGAAAACTGGTCCTAAAAATTAAAGGAGATAATCACAGAAATTTTGTAGAGAATTTGAAAGTGGTCCTCAACTTAAAGGCTGGGTAAAAGCTGGCTCATAAGGAGATGGTTGTGCTTACTGTAGTGCTTGTGATGTTCACCTTAAACTGACTGCTGGTAAATATGGTCTAGAAATGCACAGTGAAAACAAAAAGCACTTAGGTAACCCAAAGGCAGCTCAAGGTCAAAGCTCACTAACAAGCTTATTGGTGTCCAAAACTGATGATGATGTTAAAGAAGGTGAATTACAATTTGCAACATTTATAGCAGAGCATGATTTACCCTCGTCTCTTATCGACCATCTCCCCCAAACTAATTCAGGCTGCTTACAAAGATTTAAAGATTGCAGATAAAATTAAATGTGGCCGAACAAAAACAACTGGACTAATCAATAATATGACTGGACAAGAATATCACGAGCAACTTACTAAACTTCTGCAGGACAAAAATTTTTCATTAATTGTAGCTGAATCTACTGACAAAGGTTGTGTTAAACATCTGTGCATAGTTGATAAATCTACTGACAAAGGTTGTGTTAAACATCTGTGCATGGTTGATAATTCTACTGACAAAGGTTGTGTTAAACATCTGTGCATGGTTGATAAATCTGCTGACAAAGGTTGTGTTAAACATCTGTGCATGGTTGCAAGAGCTAATGATAATGATAGTTATTGATTTTTTTCTGGGCCTCATTCCCTTGAAAGACTACAGCTGACACACTGTACAATAATGTTGTTACCTTCTGCAATGATAATGGCATTCCCTACAAAGACAATCTAATAGGATTTGCTGCTGAAGATGCCAACTCAATGTTAGGAGCACATCAATATCTTTCATTCTTATTGAAGGCAGATGTCCCTCACTTATTTATGAAGTGCATATGCCATTCATTTGTTCTATGTGCATCCTATGCATTTCTAAAGCTTCCTCAGTCAATTGAAGATTTAGCAAGAGATATATACAGTTACCTTCAATTGTAGCTCTAAGAGAGTAGGAGAGCTAGAAGAATTTCAAATGTTCACAAATGTAAAATCACACAAATTATTGCATCCATCCCAATGCTCTAAGACTCTATTTCACTAATGCAGTCTTGTGTGATAAGCTTATTGCCACTGAAACAATCCTAAAAAGGTTGTCTAACCCTGTCACAAGACTGCACCTCCTCTTCCTGGGATTTGTCTTGTCAGTGTTTAACAAAGTAAACAAGCAAATGCAGTCTCAGCATACCCAAATTCATGCCCTGTGTAGTTTAATTTCATGTACTCTAAGAACAATTTTGGACTGTTACATGAAACAGAGTTACCTTTCAAAGACACCACTGAAGCAAATGAGATTCGGAGATCTGATTAATTTAAAACCAATCTGAGTGTCGAAGTAGGGATGGAAGTAAGAAGTTCAAACCAGTATGAAAAGGACGACTTAAACAGGTTTAGGTTAAATTTTGTAGCGTTCTTCATCGAAGCTGCCACCCAGAACTTCAAGAGACATTATTTTGAGTGTAAATGTAGAATCTTTGAAAGCTGTAAGGCCAAAAGTGGTGTTTGATAAGGAAATCTCATCACTGGTTAATCTGTCACAGATCTATGACTATATTGCTACAGATATTCAAGCAATAAACACAGTGGAGGCTGCCAAGTAATTCTGTAGGAACTCTTGTTGAGGTCAATTCCAGTATGAAACCTGAGGAATTTTGGAGTAAAGTAAAGTAGGTGAGACCAAACAAATGGGCAATAGGCGCCATATTCCCTAATCTCTCCAAATTCATGAAGAAACTCCTTTGTTTACCTCACTCTCGTGCCACTGTAGTGAGGGTTTTTTCAGCGATCAATATAATGAAAACCAAAACAAGAAATAGACTGTCAACAGAGACTATGATAGGCTTGCTCCAGACTAAACAGCTGTTCAGGGATTCATCTAGCTTTGACTTTAAGGTAATTAAATCTTTGCCTCTTAGAGTAAAAGGGTGGAAGTCTTAAGGAATAAGCTGATGGATAATTGGCCTTCCATTGTGATAATAGCATATGCCAGTACTGTATATACTTCATTGTGTTCATTATTTGTGGGTTTGCTAAGACAAAAATATACAACACAGTACACCCCACTTTCTCCATAGCATACCTTGGCTTACGATTTGTATTTACTTGCATACTCACTGAAGAAGGAAGCTTTCGTGAGTTTTACTTTGCTCTATACTACAGCACACAGTAACTCTCAGTCAAGGTAGCTATTGTTTATTTGTGTCAAGTCCTTTATACTGTGTTGATTGTATTGGTTTATTCAAAAACCTATCTGTACATTATATACTGTACAGTAAACCCTCGAAGATCAGGACCCGGTAAATCCAGATTTTGGAAGATTCGGACAAAAAAGTTGAGTGGGTTCTGGGCTAAGAAGCCTCCCTGAGAAGCATTCCCAAAACAGGGTGAAGGTAGTTTTAGGCTTAAGTTTTTATCTTATAAAATATCATAGACTAAACTTAGCAGAATATAACTTGCATTGCTGGAATTCTTGCAAGAAAGCAAATAATTTGAGTATAAACATCACAAAGTTTGCACAAGAGATAAAAATTTTAGTCCTTTAGTGTAGTACATTTGAGTACAGTACAAAGTACAGTAATATGTTGCTCAAAATTATGGCTTCTTCACAGGAAAAAGTTTGTATAACTAACCTCAGTGGTCAGAATAATATGTACTGTACTGTATTTTTGGTGTTTTTTACATAATTATTTATCGTTTTTATACATTTAGTACATTCACCGGAAGATTCGGACAATCGACCTTTTCGAACAGGTGGCCGCCCCTTTTAATTCAGATCTTGAGGGTTCACTGTAATTTTGCTTTTTCGGTCGTGGGAGAGAGCTGCTTGGTTGCTTTTATAATTGCCATTTTTTTAAATATTAATAGGGTGAAGCTTATAATTGTGGTTCCTGTGGGATTTGCAATGAAACACTACTGTACTGTATTTTGCATAAAATATTCCTATTCATTATGTACAGTGGTCCCTCGGTTAACGAGCACAATTCGTTCTAGAAGGTTGCTCGTTAACCGAAAAATTCGTAAACCGAAACCATTGTTTCAATGGGTTTTTGGGTATTTGGTTCCAGCTCACCGAAAATTGCCTAAAGTCAACAAAAAAGGTAGTAAAGTACACTTACTTTGAGTGTGTATGTAGAAGGCTCCTGGATGATGATGATGATGGGAATTAGAATGGGGGTGGAGGAGAAGGGAGAAGAGAAGGCATTGGTGGAAGAGAAGTCACCCTATGGTGCCATTTCACCCATAAAATTTTAGTTCTCTTGGTGTAATTAAAGATTATTTTCTTTAAATCAACACTGCACTACATTATATATTGTCAATATGTAAAATAAATTTAAAAATGACCAATAATTTGACTGGAAACACAGAAAAAAAATCGTTTATGTTGAAGAGAGTCTGAAGCAAGATGTTACCTCCACTGAAAAGACACAGAGACTGATACCTGTATGGTGTGTTGACAGGCTGTTTGGCGTGCTAAAAACTTGTTTCCCTGTACTTAAATTATGTTAAATAATTGTTAAAATGACTAAAAAATTTAATATAAGACTTTTAAAATTATTGAATAGTACAGACATCTTGATATTTACTAAAATAGTAAGGAATTTAAGCCCTAGAACCGATTACTGTATTGGTGGACTAATATGACAGCTAGTGTGCAAGTAAAAACATGTTGAGGGGCGCTCGTAAGGAATTCGTTAATCGAGGGAATGCTCGTTAACCGAAGTTAAGAATCTTATGGAAGGTAATTCGTTAACTGAAATTTCGTTAACCGAGGCGCTCGTTAACCGAGAGATCACTGTACTGGGTCTTTATCTTGATATGTGATACATACTGTATTTCTAACAATATTGTACATTTAATGTGACAAAATAATGTGACGTAATATTTTCATTATATACTGAATATGTTACTACAGTACAATATATTCTCTACAATGGTCCTCTAGAAATTTGATACTGTAGCTGTATCACAAGTTCTGCATTAAGTTTGTTAATATAATCAGATACAGTACTTTTTATATTATCATGCATTTTCATTATATAATGGGTATACAGTGGGGTATGCTATAACGAATCTAATTGGTTCTAGAACCTTGTTCGTTATAGCATTCGTTCGTTATAGGATTAATCCGTTCCAGGCCCCCAAATACAACCACTTAACACTGAAAAATGTAATATAAAATTGTAAAATTTGTAAAAAAGTGCATAAATATGCATCTAAACCCCTGAGATAAAGAATATCATTAATACTTGTAATAAAAAAACAATAAATTAGTAAAAAAAAAAAAAAAAAAAAAAAAATATTTTTTTTTAAATAATGTTCGTTGTAGGAGTTTCGTTCGTTATAGCATTCTCAATTTTATAGGTAAAACCGTTCGTTATAGGAATATTCGTAGTAGGATCCGTTCGTTATAGCATACCCCACTGTATTACTAAATTGGGTATCTTCTATAGATACCGGTCATTATCCTGTAAAATTTCTGATGAAATAATAAATACTACAGTGACCCCTCGGTTAACGAACTCAATCCGTTCCAGAAGGTCGTTCGTTAACCGAAAAGTTCGTTAACCGAAACCATTGTTTCAATGGGTTTTTGGGTAATTGGTTCCAGCTCACCGAAAATTTCCTAAATTCAACAAAAATGGTAGAAAAGTTCACTTACTTTGAGGTGTGTATGTAGAAGGCTCCTGGATGATGATGATGATGATGGGATTTAGAATGGGGGTGGAGGAGAAGGAAGAAGAGAAGGCATTGGGGTGGAAGAGAAGTCACCCCATGGCGCCATTTCACTCATAAAATTTTAGCTCTCTTGGTGTAATTCAAGATTATTTTCTTTAAATCAACACTGCACTGCATTATATATTGTCAATATGTAAAATATATTTCAAAATGACCAATAATTTGCTTGGAAACACAGAAAAAAAGCGTTTAGTTGAAGAGAGTCTCAAGCAAGATGTTACCCCCAGTGAAAACAGAGAGAGACTAACGCCTGTTTACTGTGTTAAGAGGCTGGATGCCGCGCATTAAACTAGTCACTTTACCTTCAATTATGTTCAATCATTGTTAAAATGACTAAAAAATTGAATATTAAACTTTTAAAATTATTGAATAGTATAAACTTCTTGATATTTACTAAAATAGTAAGGAATTTAAGCCCTAGAACCGATTAATGTATTGGCGGACTGATACTAAAGCTGGTTGCCCGGTCAGTGCAAGCGAAAACATGTTGAGGTCGGTTCGTAAGAAATTCGTTAACCGAATTTTTGTTCGTTAACCGAATTGAAGATCCTTATGGAAGGCAGTTCGTTAACCGAAATTTCGTTAACCGAGACGTTCGTTAAACGAGGGGTCACTGTATTATAAAAATTAATTTGAGACCTTACAGATATTTCATGTAGGCATTTTTGGGAATCCACAGATTTCTACAGATTTTTTTGGCATCCAGAGTCATATTTCCCCAAATTTTTGGTGGCAACACTGCTTGGAGTTTCCAAGCTGGGCATCTTGCTTGACTGTGGGAAACACTTATGATGGAGTAGAGGGTGTTTAACTAGCTCTGGGGAGAACTCCTTATAGAGTTTCATAGGTAAGTCAATAGGGTGGTGGAGTGCTTTATTTTCAGTTTGTCCAAACGTCTTGCTACTTCGAATTCTTCCAGGAAGTCAATGGGAGAGGGGGCTGGTAGGTAAACAAGGAGACTGGTTGTGTCAAGCCCAGGGAGCGTCTGGCATATAGTTGCGAAATGGTTGTTAGATTGCTCAGCTGCATCACCATTAGTGAGATGGCTAAGGAAGTGGGTATTATTGCATTTTCGCACCCCACATTCCTACCACTAATCTACTATCATATTCGAATAAGACGTCTAATTGTATAAGATAATTTTCTTCTATTACATTACCGTCGCAAATGTATAATACATAATGGAGATAGCGTATCCCAAATTTTCTCTTTCTTCCATTAATCTTCCACCATTATCGCCTACCTCACCTCCCACACTGCGTGTCTCCTTCATAAAACATCACGCGCATGCGTTCCCGTACACGGCATGCGGCCAATCAAAAACGTTTTTTGGGGGGCAACATATTAAAATAATTTGTGGTTTAATTTGCTGTATTTTTGGCCCAATCAAATTCAATTTTTATTTTGGGTCTCATATTTCCAAATTCAAATTCATTTCCGACCATGGAAGTCTGCGATGGGTGTCACTTCAATTATATGGAGCTGATTGCAAGTTTTTGGGAAAAAAACGAAGAAACTACAGCATTTTTTTTATCTCATGGTGTTCTCCCGACCTCAGTAAAGTGTCCTAAGTGTAAGAACGAATGTAAATATCGTCAAGACCAACATACGTGGCATTGTGGTAACTCGTCCCTTATCCCAAAGACAAAGAAGAGACGGCCAATAAGGTAAGAAATACAGTATTACCCCGCTTTACGCAGTTTCACTTTCCGCGATTTCTCATTACGCGGTGCCTCGCCAGAACCGAACTTTCACTTTCCGCGGTGCCTCGCCAGAACCGAACTTTCACTTTCCGCGGTGCCTCACCAGAACCGAACTTTCACTTTCCGCGGTGCATCTACTCATATACGCGGGAAGCGGCGCGGGCAGGATGCGCACAAGGTCGCCCAGTCATCAAAACATTACCGAGTTCTTCACCCGCCACCCACCACAGCCGGCCTAAGTCAGTGATAGTGATAGTGATAGTGAGGATATGGACTTTGAGGGGTTTGACAAAGAGGCCCTGCAAGCCTATGTGGTGGATAGTGATACAATTGATACAAGTGATACATGTGAGGGCCAATAATCTGCCCTCTGCTTCGGAACCAACCCCTCATCCCTGTGTGCCCAGCCATCTTTTCTACTAATGTAAGTGTTAAAAAAACTAATATTTTTGATATTTTTCTTAATTATTAATTGTGTGTGCATGCCATCATAAAGTTAAGATAATATTTTTACTACAACATAGTTGTGTGTCGTCAAAAAGTGGAGTTTGGGGGTCGGGCCAGTCTCTATTGGAATTAATCCCATATGTTCTGTTGTTGACTTTACGCGGTTTTCACTTTACGCGGTACCCTGTGGGTTCAATTGACCGCGTAAATCGGGGTAATACTGAAAGTGATTCCATCATATGGTGAGAGTCAGTTAGGTTAGGTTTGGTTTATGTTTTGCTTGTTTTTTTTGTGTCTGTGTGTGTGTATTTTGTAGTCGCTTAGCCATAATTTTTTTCGGAAAACTCCCCACGAAAAAAATTTGATAAAAAAACTGTCAATTTCCTACTGAAATGAAGGTCATAATCGGTCTAAACACACATATATACACTAGAACAATATATTTTTGACTTTCTAACAGATTTGAGTGTGCTTATGCAAATTTACCAGGAAGGGGAGAGGGTGTGTCTTATTGTTTAGTCCACAGAGGGTTTTTTTTTTAGCTTACCACACCCCTGGCTGATGTTGGTCTACTTCAGGTATTGCAGCATGAATGAGTAGTAAGATTTCTTTGTAGCATGTATTTCACGGATGATTTAGTTGCGTAGGGTCCTGTATCGGTTGTTGTCATTGAGATCATAGGCTGTTTCTCTGCAGCCTAAGTCTTTTGATCCAGAGTGTCACCCAAGGCATGTCAGCTGGAGGAATTGGTGGACTGATGGTGTTGATATAATTATGTCCATTTGGCATCTACTTCATCCACATTTAGTACATTAGTTCAGGGATGCTGAACTATCTACTGCTCGAAGAGACACATTGCAGAGTCAGTGATCGGCCTGTAGGTCTTGATGTAAGGGCTCTGCACACAGCTGGTAGTGAGAGCTGGAGACCAAAACACTGATAGGAGTGTGCTACACCTAATAGGAGGCATTGGTTGAGGTGGTTGGTACTGGTCCACCAAATCAGTTAAGATAAGGTCAAGGGTGTTTTGACTGTGTGTAGGGAAGTTCACAGGTTATAATAATAGCAGCTGGTCCTGGATATCATTGGTGTCAATTTTGTTATAATCCCCACGTAGTACTAACTTGGCACATGAGTACCTAACGCTGAAGTGGTCTGAGGTGGTAATATGGTGAGTGATATGAATATCTCTGGTGGGTGAGCAAGGCGAGGTGGGTGGTATGCCACACAGGATATGATAGAGGCAGTGTGGCAAGGTGGGCACATGGTACATGTACCCATAATGCCTCTTCATCAGCTGGGACTAAAACATCGAGGCATGACAGACATAGTTCATCCTGACAGAAGAGGGCAACACCCCTCCACACCCATGTGTACGAAGGTGGTGAAAGAGTTGATGTCCCTCAATGTGGCATATTTCAGGATCAATTTGCCATGCACTTCAAATTTTTTGGCGAGAGAGGTGACAATGGAGAGTAATAAGGAGGGGAGACTGTACCATGTTCAGGGAACTTCAGTGTATTGGTGCAGTCTGTTAGGAGTAGGTTTCCTTGGTTTTCTACTGGAGGTGATGGTCCTGATGGGCTTCTGTATATGATGTCCTTCTTTACAACTGCGGCCATGGAATATGTTCAGTGATTTCAATAGTACAATAACATTGCCAACAGAATATCCTTTTCCTCGCTTTAAACTGTACAAGGTGCGCCTGGAGTACTTCACTTTGAGGACCACTGACTAATTTTCTGTGGCATGGTACACTGGTAGACATCTGTCAATACTTGCCTAATCGTTAACACCGCCGCTGTTACTTTGAGTGGCACCGATAAAATACCCATGGGTTAGTTCTACACTGCTCACTGGTGATTGTTATTGTGAATCACATTTGCTTTTTCCTAGGGATAAACTATTGAATCACCCTTTGATAACCAATCTTTGCAGTCATCACTTGAATATTTTGCTGATACATCCTGGTACAGCTCCTCCCCGACTTACGACAGGGTTAGGGATCCAAATCCAGGTCATAAGTCTGAATGGTCGTAAGTCGGAAATGCAAAACATAATACAGTACATATAAAATCTAAAATGAAATGCATGTACAGTACAGTAAAAGTAATCAATAATGAAGAATGGATACAGTGTTACTGTGCACTTACCTTTAATGTCGTCAGCTGAATGCACATGGGGCCCCAATAATTTTCTATTTACAGGTATACATGGAGATTATATTAATTGGATGAAGCAGAGCAGGAGACAGGGCTGGTGGGTCATCAATGTCGCTTTCTTCAGACAGGTTTATGTACAGTGGAAACTTGCTGGTTGAAGGTATTGGATCGTCTTTAGGGAGTGAAGAGGCAGCACTGGTGGGGCGTGAGGAGACAGCACTGGGGGACTTCTTAAAATAGATGTCCAATTTAGACTGCACAGTTTGCTTTTTCTTTTCATTATAAATCTCCCTGTAGCAAGCAAGTGCACCTTGGACCATTCTGTCAACTTTGGCAAAACGCTCAACATTTTGATCCATTCCGTCAAATATTTGCATCCCCTTATTAATTATAGCAATGCCTCTGCCATTTGCTTCACTGAAAAAAATTTGGGGGTGCAGGTTCTTCTTCAACATTTTGACTCTCTTCTTCCTCTGCATTTTTCTGTGCTTCCAGTTTGATAAGATCCTCGTTACTTGGCTCTTCTGCTACACTTTCAACCAACTGTTCAACATCTTCATTATCAATTTCTAACTAAAGCTGTTTACCCATCTGCACTATCTTGTTACTAATCTCAGAAATTTCTTCATCTTCATTAAATCCTCTGAAACTGTTCACATATCTTTTCAGGACTTTCTTCCATATTCCATTCATGCACTGTTCTGTAACCTCATCCCATGCTGCAATACTGCAATGTTCTTTATACATGTCAAAATGTTGTAGTCCTTCCCAAACTCTCTGAGCATTTTCTCACCTTCAGTAGCAGCAACAGCCTGAGCGAAGGTCGTACGTAAATAATTATCTTTCAAAGCTGCAAAAGCACCTTGATCCATGGGTTGGATGATACAGGTAGTGTTAGGTGGAAGGTAGACTACCTTAACATCAGGGTACAGGTCGTCCAGGTGTGGTGGGTGTCCCGGAGCATTATCCAAAATTAACAAAATCTTGAATGCAATCCCTTGTTGCAGACAATACTCCTTGGCTCGTGGAATGAAACAAGTCATGAACCAATCCTCAAACAGTACTAGGGTCATCCAGGCTTTCTTGTTACTTCGATAAAACACTGGCAGTGTGTGCTTGCTGACATGTTTAAAAGCCCTGGGGGTTCTCTGAATGAAAGATCATGAAGAGCTTTATCTTGAAACCAGCGACATTCCCCCCCCCCCCCCAACAGAAGTGTAATTCGGTCCTTGAATTCCTTGAATCCTGGCATTGTTTTCGCCTCTTTGTGGATACCGGTATATGTCCGTTCAGGCATGCGCTTCCATAATAATCCAGTTTCATCCACATTGAATATTTGCTCAGGCAAATAATTTCCTTCCACGATGACATGATCTAGCTCCTCCATAAAAGCTTCGGCAGCAACAACATCAGCACTAGCTGCCTCTCCACACACCTTTACATTATGTAAACTGTAGCAGTTCTTAAATCTGTTAAACCACCCATGACTTGCACTGAAGGTTTGCTCGCACTCATCTCCTGCCTGCTCCTTCAGGCTTTCGAAAAGGCTTCTTGCCTTAGCCTGTAGGGCTAGAAGGCTTAAGGGTACATGCTTTTGTAGCTGGTCTTCCATCCATATCACAAGTAATTTCTCCATCTCATGAATGGGACCTTGTCTTTTCTTCGTTATTATAGTTCCCTTTGTAGGTACTGATCCTTTCACTACCTCACGAATACGTTCCTTGTCCTTCAAAATACAGTCGGCCCTTCACATACGCGGCTTTAGCATTCACGGATTCGCAAATACGCGGATTGCCCCGCCGGAGGAATATTCTGTACATTGAAGTACATTCAAATCGTGCGCGGCACCGAACACGGGACACCGCCCGCTCCCACAACCTCACACACACACACACGCATAGCTTTCCCTCACTCAGTCAGTCTCGCTGTAACCACGCTTGTGTTGACATCAGCATTGTAGTTGCAAAAATATTACATTTCCGTGAATGTATTATATCAAGCACAGTATGAATAGAATATCACTAATATAAGAGTATTTTAACCAAAAACTAATAAAAAAACCGAGTAACATATCTTGAACATCGGAAGGTTAAGTAAAGTCTCTTGTTTTCGTCATGTATTTTATCCTATTTTACAATGAAATACATCACGTTTCAGCAAAACTACTATTTATTTCTGAGAATATATTCATTCAGGCACAGTTTAAGTAAAATATACATGTGCTGTAACATTTTTTTAATTGAAAACGATTCGAAAAACACGTACCAAGAAATAACTTTGGAGAAGTTGGGGGAGATGACCAGGATGATTGAGGCACTGAAAAACCTGGCCTATAGTATGGACCCCTCCATGGTGCGTGCCCTGAAATTCATGCAAGGGATGGATGATGCTTTTGTTCCATACAAAAACATCATGGAAGAAATGAAAAGAAAGAGACGACAACTCCCCATCACCATGTTCTTTGATCACCGAAGGAGAGATTCAACACCATCAATCACTGGCAGCAGTGAGGAAGCAGCTGAATCCACTGTCGCCCCCACTTCACCACCCGTTATGGAATTGAGTGACGATGAGCCCGATGACCCCAGCCCTGTCGCCGAGGATAGGTACGGTACAGTAAAGTGAAATTCTTATCACTTTTTTTTTAATAGCTTTTCTTGCCATGTTTATTGTTTGTAAAAATGCACAGCACAGTACAGTTCAGTACAAGTACTGTACATAGGAAGTGGAGGTGCAGTTATTCACAAAACATTTGTGTTTGTTGTCGGCAGTAGTGACGGTGAGGAGGGAGAGGAGGGAGCGAGTTGGGAGGAGTGGTGAGGTGACCTTGGATGCGGGAGCAGGAGCAGGGACGAGTGGAGATGCCAGCCAGTATATTTCGGGTGTATTAATTGTTTTTATAGCTATTTTTGCATTTTAATATTAAATACTGTACATTACGTTTCAACAAAACTACAAAACTACCATTTATTTCTGAGAACATAGAAATGTAATATTTTTGCTGAAATGATGTACGTATTACAGTGGAAAGTGGGATAAAATTGTGACGCAAGCAATGACTCTCTCTCTTTCTTTCGTTGAAAAGATGTTGCCGTAATCTCTTTTCGAATGGTTTTCAGTTGTGGGATTATAAGGCTAATGATAGGATAGAATATTATTGTAATACAGTACGAGTACAGTACAATAGTTTTTTAACTGAAAACCATTCGAAAAGCGATTACGGTAAAATCTTTTGAACAATGAAAGAAAGCGAAAGTCATTGTTTTCACAATTTTATCCCACTTTCCACTGTACAGTAATATGTACGTCATTTCAGCCAAAATATTACATTTTCATATTTATTTCTGGGAATATATTCATTCAGTCACAGTTAAGGTAAAATATACTTGTGATGTAATATTTTAATGAAAATACGGTATCGTAGTTTCCTTTTGTATCAAATTAAATTAACAAAGATTGATGTTTCAAATGTAATGAACAAAAATTTATGTACAGTATCTATAAATAAATTTTAACAAATGAATACTTAGTTTTACATCGTCCTGTGTATACCATACCATGCATTTGGCTACTTTGGGCTAGCTATGATGATGCAAGAACATAAGAACATAAGAAAATAAGAAGTCTGCAATAGGCCGGTTGGCCTGTGCATGGCAGCTCCTGTCGAGAGTTACTACCACTCTCTATCATCCATGAATCTATCTAGCCTCCTTTTGAAACTTTCCAGAGTTCCTGCACTTACTATAAAGTTGCTAAGCTTGTTCCACTCGTCCACCACCCTATTTGTGAACCACTTTCTTCCTATCTCCCTCCTAAACCTAAACTTATCCAACTTGAATCCGTTGCTCCGAGTCCTATCCTGCTCTGATATTATATGAACTTTATCTATATCCCCTTTATTGATTCCTTTCACCCACTTAAATACTTTTATCATATCTCCCCGCAAGAGACTGCCCTGGCGACTGTACCGACACTCACAGCTGGTGGTGCGTTGGGGCGTCGTTTCCATTGTTTACTGGTAGTTACTGGAAAATATTTTTCAACCTAACGAAACTATTACCCTTTTAGAGGTCGCCCCCAATTTTTTGCAAAATAATTTGGTCTTAAAAACTCGAACTACACACAGGTATATACGGTAAATAAGGACATGGGGGGCCAGGGGTTTTTTAGGGGGGGGGGGGGGGCAGCAAAAGTACATGGATTTTTAACATTCACGGGTATCTCTGTTACCTAACCCCCGCGTATGTTAAGGGCCGACTGTAGTAGATATGGTCGAGTGTGAGAAGCCTAGGTCACGTGAAATTGTTGCTACAATTTTTCCATTTTCATATTGCATTATTATCTTCATTTTCGTCTGAAAAGTAATTGACTCTCTTTTTCTTCTGAGCACTACCAGCATTCTCACTTGAATGCTTTCCAGTCGTTCTAAAGTCAATTAAATACGAAAATAATGTCAGTACAGGTAGTCGTCGACTTACGACCTAGATTGGTTACGGCCGCCCGGTCGTAAGTTGATCTGGTCGTAAGTCGGCCTATGTTATAATTACCTTACGTATATTATAATGTGTAATGATAATATAATCATCTTTAAGTCATATTTTATCAACATTTTCTTTGTTCATTATTGTTACGGTCGTCAGGTTTAAGTAAATCACTGCATACTACAGTACAATTTAATTACCTTACGTACAGTATATTATAATGTGTAATGATAATATAATCATCTTTGAGGAGTAGATGAAGACAGTTTCCTCTTGGTAGACATCTTGGGGGGGTGGTGGTTCAAGAAAAATTTCCAAGACAAAAGAAAGGCACAAGGCAAACAGACACGGAGGGAAGTGTGCTGTACCAGCGAGCGTGTTTGTAATTGAGCGCGGGGATGCGCGCGGCTCCAGCTCCCAGCAGCGCCAGGAGGCTGGGGCCAAAACTGTCGTACCGCCGGCCGTAAAGTCGAACAGACGTAAGTCGCATAGGTCGTAAGTCGACGACTACCTGTACACAGCGCGATCAGTTGCGGATACAACGACAGCCAAACACCAACTAAGCACTGTACGGCGTGGGTGCTGTACCCACGTGGCGACCCAAGCCACGCCAAGCTCTTGTACGGCACGGAAATGTTTCGGTAATGAAAATGCGTGCGTCATTTGAAAAAAAAATTGGTACCGACTGCGGCGGTCGTATGTGTGGGTGGTTGTTACAGACTGAGGCAGGTCGTAAGTGCGGGTGGTTGTTACAGACTGAGGCAGGTTGTAAGTGCGGGTGGTCGCAGGTCGATTAGGTCGTAATTCAGGGAGGAGCTGTATATATATATATATATATATATATATATATATATATATATATATATATATATATATATATATATATATATATATATATATATATATATATATATATATTTTATGAAAATCCACAATGAAAACGTGGATAAGATAAATCTTGATAAAATCACACGGGAAAATGGAAACAACGGAGTACCTTAGCTTTCGTCTTTATTCAACTGCCCGTGCCTCGTATGTGGTGTCAGTAGCTCGATGAACAGGCTTTGTGTGAAATATAACAGAGTCTAGAACTGCTTTTAGTGTCCTTGTGGCCTAGCCGGTAAGCGCTCCCTATTCACACCCAGTAGGTCGAGGGTTCGATTCCTTGCTGGTGAGGTCGTTGATTATATGTTCAAAGTCCGCATGTTAATTGGACTAAAAATGAAGTATATATATATGTACCTCGCGTTTCATACCAGCTGGATTCGGTAAAATGCTACTGACACCACATACGAGGCACGGGCAGTTTCCCAATGAGGTTCACGGCGCCATCAGCTCGATGAACAGGCTTTGTGTGAAATATAACAGAGTCTAGAACTGCTTTTAGTGTCCTTGTGGCCTAGCCGGTAAGCGCTCCCTAGTCACACCCAGTAGGTCGAGGGTTCGATTCCTTGCTGGTGAGGTCGTTGATTATATATATATATATATATATATATATATATATATATATATATATATATATATATATATATATATATATATATATATATATGCTGATAACCACCAGGAAAGAAGAAAACACGAAGTTCCCAAGCGCTTTCGTGTAATTCACATCTACAGGGGTGAGTACAGACTAGAGAGAGTAATGCAAAACAAGATGAATATATATATATATATATATATATATATATATATATATATATATATATATATATATATATATATATATATATATATATATATATATACACACACAGTGAACCCTCACTTTACGCGGTTAGTTGAACCCATGGCGGCCTTTTTTGTAAAGTGAGAAACGCGTAAAGTGAACAACATAACATATGGGATTAATAGAAATAGAGACCGGGCCGACCCCCAAACTCCACTTTTTCCCAACACAATACGTACGTTTTAGTAAAAACAACATCTTAACTTTATGATGGTATTCACACACACATAATATAGAAGGGAACAATCAATAAGAGAATCATAAACTGAAGATTAGGTTAGAGAAAAACAAGGTTGGGGTTAACACTTACGTTAGTATTTGAGATGGGTCGGCGTAGGGGAGTGGAGACTGGTTACGAGGCAGAGGGCAGGCTACTGGCCCTCAGGTGAGTCTTCATCGGTGTCATCCACACTTACTAGTGCCTCCCAAACAAATCCCTCAAAGTCATCATCACTGTCTCTGCCACTATCACTGGCTTGGGCTGGCTGTGGTGGGTTGCGGGCGAAGAACTCTGTTATGCTTTGCTGATGGCTGGTGTTTATGTTGTCGTGATAAACCTTGATGTAGGGTTCCATAGTCTGCAACAGCTGGGTAGTGAAGATTTCATACCTGTTAGCGTCAGGGTCGTCGGAAAGGAGGAGCTTGGCTTTCTCAATACACTCGATGGCACCCCTTACACTACTATAGGATAAGTGGCGTTCTTCTTGGAATGACGCACCACCTGCCTCTTCACTGACGTTATCATCATCTACCATCTCGTCGGTAGTCACATCAGGATCCCTTATCACCTCCAGGATGTTGTTGTTGGTGGTCTCGGAGAAGCCTGCAGCTGTAATACTGTGCGCAGCTTCTCTGGCAAGGTCCACTGCTACTGCAACAGTCTGAACCTCACCAGTCACAGATTTACTCTGCCTAACACCCGGAATACCTTGCAACACATGTCTCCATGCGCAACGAACAGTTGCTACAGACAGCTGATCCCATGCCTCCACCAAGAAGTCCACAGCTTTCTTGACGTTGAATGTTCTCCAGAATTGTTTCAAAAGTACTTGTTGCTCTGCCAACTGTTGATCCTCGTCGTCTTCGCTCTTGCTATCGGTGTTGGTGTCACTCAGGTTATGCAACTCTTCCTTGGTGTTGGTGTAGTCGTTCAGGAGCTTGAATTTTTTAGCAGAGAATGTAGCTTTTACATTACAGATCAATTCTTGGTCCATGGGCTGTATTATAGACTCAGTGTTGGGAGGAAGGAAGACCACTTTTACGTTGGGGTGATGATCTAACAGTAGGGGCGAGTGTCCTGGTGCGTTGTCAAGCAGCAACAAAATCTTGAATGGCACATTCTGTTGCTCACAGAATTTCTTAACATCGGGAATGAAACAGTCATCAAACCATGAGAGGGACAGTAGAGAACATCCACGCCTTACGTGTGGTCAGCCAGTGGACATTTAGCTTGGTCATGTCCATGCTCTTGTAGGCGTGCCGTTTGTGTGCTGTGTGGATCACCGATAACTTGAGCTTACAGGTACCAGAGGCATTGGTGGTAAACAGGACGGTGATCCGCTCCTTCTGCAACTTCCGACCCCGACACTTGCTGGCATTCTTCACAACGAAGGTCTTGGAAGGTAGCTTTTTCCAAAAAAGACCAGATTCGTCCATGTTAAACACCTGTTCGTCGGTGTATTGTCCTTCCTCCATAATCTCACGTAAAAACGGAGGAAATTCCCTAGCCGCAACACGGTCAGCACTAGCTTCTTCACCACCAATGTTGATATTGGTGATCTTGTTCCTCTTCTTAAACCTCTGTAACCACCCAGAGGAAGCATTAAAGGGTTTGGGCTCTGTAATTCCCATCTTTCGTGACACTGCAGCATACAGTTCACGTGTGTACTCCTTAACAGAGCGCGTGTCCACCGCCATGTTCCGTCGCGCCTGACGCACCAAGTAGCTCACAAGTAATTTTTCCGTCTTGAGAAGCACTTGGTTGTGGAAATACTTGATCATAGAAGCACCTGTAGACTTTGTGATGTTCATGTGCTCCTTTATCTTGGCTGCATCCTTTTTAATTGTCCTGATAGTTGATTCGTTAACACCATGCTGGCGCGCGAGATCAACCTGTCTTGTTCCTTTCTCCAACTCTTGTATGATCTTATATTTGATTTCGTAGCTTAAGGAACATCTTGTCTTCTTTGGCTTAGGGCGGTTGGGTCCAGGTAATGCAAGGTTTCTTTGTGGTGGTGGTCCGGTGGAAGCCATTCTTATGGAACAATGGATACCGATATACATGGTGTAGCCGGGAGGGGTGTAACTGACGCTGGTAGGTCAAGGGGCTTGAGTGGTCCCGCGGCGGGGCCCGTCATAGTACATTAAAGCAATCACAACTAGCGGGGAGGGAGGTAGGATGCTTTGCCCAATCACAGTCCGCAACGTCATATGACGTCACCGATAACGCAACAAAGACATACACTGTGCAACCTCCTCGCGCTGCTTACACAACATGGCGGATGGCGGGAGAGATGGTGGGAAGTTTGGATCCAAAAATGGCGCGGCGCGAGAGGACCGCCAGCCGCTCTCCGCGTAAAGGGATACACGCATCGCGGAATGTGAGCATTCCGGTTTCGGCAGGGTACCGCGTAAACATGAAAACGCGGAATGTGGGACCGCGTAAAGCGAGGGTTGACTGTATATATATATATATATATATATATATATATATATATATATATATATATATATATATATATATACAGGTAGTCGTCGACTTACGACCTAGATTGGTTACGGCCGCCTGGTCGTAAGTTGATCTGGTCGTAAGTCGGCATATGTTATAATTACCTTACGTATATTATAATGTGTAATGATAATATAATCATCTTTAAGTCATATTTTATCAACATTTTCTTTGTTCATTATTGTTACGGTCGTCAGGTTTAAGTAAATCACTGCATACTACAGTACAATTTAATTACCTTACGTACAGTATATTATAATGTGTAATGATAATATAATCATCTTTGAGGAGTAGATGAAGACAGTTTCCTCTTGGTAGACATCTTGGGGGGGTGGTGGTTCAAGAAAAATTTCCAAGACAAAAGAAAGGCCCAAGCAAACAGACACGGAGGGAAGTGTGCTGTACCAGCGAGCGTGTTTGTAATTGAGCGCGGGGATGCGCGCGGCTCCAGCTCCCAGCAGCGCCAGGAGGCTGGGGCCAAAACTGTCGTACCGCCGGCCGTAAAGTCGAACAGACGTAAGTCGCATAGGTCGTAAGTCGACGACTACCTGTACACAGCGCGATCAGTTGCGGATACAACGACAGCCAAACACCAACTAAGCACTGTACGGCGTGGGTGCTGTACCCACGTGGCGACCCAAGCCACGCCAAGCTCTTGTACGGCACGGAAATGTTTCGGTAATGAAAATGCGTGCGTCATTTGAAAAAAGAATTGGTACCGACTGCGGCGGTCGTATGTGTGGGTGGTTGTTACAGACTGAGGCAGGTCGTAAGGGCGGGTGGTTGTTACAGACTGAGGCAGGTTGTAAGTGCGGGTGGTCGCAGGTCGATTAGGTCGTAATTCAGGGAGGAGCTGTATATATATATATATATATATATATATAATATATATATATATATATATATATATATATATATATATATATATATATATATATATATATATATATGATAAAATCACACGGGAAAATGGAAACAACGTTGTTTCCATTTTCCCGTGTGATTTTATCAATATATATATATATATATATATATATATATATATATATATATATATATATATATATATATATATATATATATATATATATATTTTATGAAAATCCACAATGAAAACGTGGATAAGATAAATCTTGATAAAATCACACGGGAAAATGGAAACAACGGAGTACCTTAGCTTTCGTCTTTATTCAACTGCCCGTGCCTCGTATGTGGTGTCAGTAGCTCGATGAACAGGCTTTGTGTGAAATATAACAGAGTCTAGAACTGCTTTTAGTGTCCTTGTGGCCTAGCCGGTAAGCGCTCCCTATTCACACCCAGTAGGTCGAGGGTTCGATTCCTTGCTGGTGAGGTCGTTGATTATATGTTCAAAGTCCGCATGTTAATTGGACTAAAAATGAAGTATATATATATGTACCTCGCGTTTCATACCAGCTGGATTCGGTAAAATGCTACTGACACCACATACGAGGCACGGGCAGTTTCCCACTGAGGTTCACGGCGCCATCAGCTCGATGAACAGGCTTTGTGTGAAATATAACAGAGTCTAGAACTGCTTTTAGTGTCCTTGTGGCCTAGCCGGTAAGCGCTCCCTAGTCACACCCAGTAGGTCGAGGGTTCGATTCCTTGCTGGTGAGGTCGTTGATTATATATATATATATATATATATATATATATATATGCTGATAACCACCAGGAAAGAAGAAAACACGAAGTTCCCAAGCGCTTTCGTGTAATTCACATCTACAGGGGTGAGTACAGACTAGAGAGAGTAATGCAAAACAAGATGAATATATATATATATATGTATATATATATATATATATATATATATATATATATATATATATATATATATATATATATATATATATATATATATATACACACAGTGAACCCTCACTTTACGCGGTTAGTTGAACCCATGGCGGCCTTTTTTGTAAAGTGAGAAACGCGTAAAGTGAACAACATAACATATGGGATTAATAGAAATAGAGACCGGGCCGACCCCCAAACTCCACTTTTTCCCAACACAATACGTACGTTTTAGTAAAAACAACATCTTAACTTTATGATGGTATTCACACACACATAATATAGAAGGGAACAATCAATAAGAGAATCATAAACTGAAGATTAGGTTAGAGAAAAACAAGGTTGGGGTTAACACTTACGTTAGTATTTGAGATGGGTCGGCGTAGGGGAGTGGAGACTGGTTACGAGGCAGAGGGCAGGCTACTGGCCCTCAGGTGAGTCTTCATCGGTGTCATCCACACTTACTAGTGCCTCCCAAACAAATCCCTCAAAGTCATCATCACTGTCTCTGCCACTATCACTGGCTTGGGCTGGCTGTGGTGGGTTGCGGGCGAAGAACTCTGTTATGCTTTGCTGACGGCTGGTGTTTATGTTGTCGTGATAAACCTTGATGTAGGGTTCCATAGTCTGCAACAGCTGGGTAGTGAAGATTTCATACCTGTTAGCGTCAGGGTCGTCGGAAAGGAGGAGCTTGGCTTTCTCAATACACTCGATGGCACCCCTTACATTACTATAGGATAAGTGGCGTTCTTCTTGGAATGACGCACCACCTGCCTCTTCACTGACGTTATCATCATCTACCATCTCGTCGGTAGTCACATCAGGATCCCTTATCACCTCCAGGATGTTGTTGTTGGTGGTCTCGGAGAAGCCTGCAGCTGTAATACTGTGCGCAGCTTCTCTGGCAAGGTCCACTGCTACTGCAACAGTCTGAACCTCACCAGTCACAGATTTACTCTGCCTAACACCCGGAATACCTTGCAACACATGTCTCCATGCGCAACGAACAGTTGCTACAGACAGCTGATCCCATGCCTCCACCAAGAAGTCCACAGCTTTCTTGACATTGAATGTTCTCCAGAATTGTTTCAAAAGTACTTGTTGCTCTGCCAACTGTTGATCCTCGTCGTCTTCGCTCTTGCTATCGGTGTTGGTGTCACTCAGGTTATGCAACTCTTCCTTGGTGTTGGTGTAGTCGTTCAGGAGCTTGAATTTTTTAGCAGAGAATGTAGCTTTTACATTACAGATCAATTCTTGGTCCATGGGCTGTATTATAGACTCAGTGTTGGGAGGAAGGAAGACCACTTTTACGTTGGGGTGATGATCTAACAGTAGGGGCGAGTGTCCTGGTGCGTTGTCAAGCAGCAACAAAATCTTGAATGGCACATTCTGTTGCTCACAGAATTTCTTAACATCGGGAATGAAACAGTCATCAAACCATGAGAGGGACAGTAGAGAACATCCACGCCTTACGTGTGGTCAGCCAGTGGACATTTAGCTTGGTCATGTCCATGCTCTTGTAGGCGTGCCGTTTGTGTGCTGTGTGGATCACCGATAACTTGAGCTTACAGGTACCAGAGGCATTGGTGGTAAACAGGACGGTGATCCGCTCCTTCTGCAACTTCCGACCCCGACACTTGCTGGCATTCTTCACAACGAAGGTCTTGGAAGGTAGCTTTTTCCAAAAAAGACCAGATTCGTCCATGTTAAACACCTGTTCGTCGGTGTATTGTCCTTCCTCCATAATCTCACGTAAAAACGGAGGAAATTCCCTAGCCGCAACACGGTCAGCACTAGCTTCTTCACCACCAATGTTGATATTGGTGATCTTGTTCCTCTTCTTAAACCTCTGTAACCACCCAGAGGAAGCATTAAAGGGTTTGGGCTCTGTAATTCCCATCTTTCGTGACACTGCAGCATACAGTTCACGTGTGTACTCCTTAACAGAGCGCGTGTCCACCGCCATGTTCCGTCGCGCCTGACGCACCAAGTAGCTCACAAGTAATTTTTCCGTCTTGAGAAGCACTTGGTTGTGGAAATACTTGATCATAGAAGCACCTGTAGACTTTGTGATGTTCATGTGCTCCTTTATCTTGGCTGCATCCTTTTTAATTGTCCTGATAGTTGATTCGTTAACACCATGCTGGCGCGCGAGATCAACCTGTCTTGTTCCTTTCTCCAACTCTTGTATGATCTTATATTTGATTTCGTAGCTTAAGGAACGTCTTGTCTTCTTTGGCTTAGGGCGGTTGGGTCCAGGTAATGCAAGGTTTCTTTGTGGTGGTGGTCCGGTGGAAGCCATTCTTATGGAACAATGGATACCGATATACATGGTGTAGCCGGGAGGGGTGTAACTGACGCTGGTAGGTCAAGGGGCTTGAGTGGTCCCGCGGCGGGGCCCGTCATAGTACATTAAAGCAATCACAACTAGCGGGGAGGGAGGTAGGATGCTTTGCCCAATCACAGTCCGCAACGTCATATGACGTCACCGATAACGCAACAAAGACATACACTGTGCAACCTCC
>CAUDMG010001614.1:510000-530000 GCA_958450375.1 Homarus gammarus | reverse complement strand
AAGTCAATCCAATGCGGTCGAAAACATCAATCAAACCTCATATGGTCAGGACCCTTCTGGATACTGACAGAAGTGAGAGTCCTGAAAGGAGAACCTGTTCGCAGCACTCCTCCCCCTGCCATTATAGGTTTGATGATTTTTTTTTATAACGTACATGATCTATTAACTTATGACTTCAAAACATAACCCTCCCAGAAAGTGTCTAAAAGATGTTTTGCTTGTTATTTCATATATCAGTATTCAGCGATTTGTTACGATCTGACGAAAAACGAATTTTTTTGATTTTGTTGGAAAGAGACTTGGATTAAGTCCAAAACAAAATTGTTTATGGTTTGTTCCTTAACACAGGACATCTATTTATACCTTGGGAGTAATTGCTTGCCTAACACATATTAAAAGTTAAATATACAGGATACATGCATTCAGGGCGTAAAAGCCTGAAGGGTCATGGGTTTTGTCAGCAAGTTACATAAAGTGACAGAATGATGAGTGTGTGGGGGGAAAGTTCCCGGTACAATTTATTTGTTTATAGCAAAGTGTGGCGGGTCTCAAATAATGTTAAGTGCCAGGCCTGTCACTAGGAGGAAGGCTATCTGGTCAGGGAGGGAAGAGGTGTTGGTAACGGCTGGGGGCCGGTAGGAGGAGGCCATTGGGCAAGTGAGGATGTAGTGAGGGAGGGTGTGAGAGTCCGGGTGGGGGGCACCGGTGGTAGAGCGGTACCGCTCTTGCCTCGCAAGCTAGATGTCACGGGTTCGATTCCCGGGCCGGTGGAAAAGTTGTTTGGACATACTTACTAGCCCTCACTGGTCCCTGTTCACCTAGCAGTAAATTAGGTACCTGTTGTAAATCGAAAGTTGCGAATTCGTATTCAGGGAAAGTTGTTGGAGCTTCCAATAACTTGATGACATAAACCTATGACCCTTCAGGCTTCTACGCCCTAAACTCATGAGACATAAAGGCAAGCATGAACTTAGCATGCTTCCCTGTTGGGCGCTGTAAACGCTTCTGCGCTTCACCTTACGCAGGATGTAGGGGAGTGCCTCCCCCCTAAAAAAAAAAAAAAGTCGGGTTGGTCACAAAGTTTACAAACAGTGCGGCCAGGCTCAGGGTTGCCAATGTACCAGGCGTAGCGAAGTACAGTGGGGGTGGAGGTGATATGGTGTGGTGGGACAGGTACAGTAGGGGTGGATGGAGGCACATCGGCATTGACAATATTGAGGGACATAGCACCTCCTGTCAGCCAATATCTGACACCTGTAGCTGACCCCACACTACTCCACCATCGAGGGAGGCCTACAATCACGTGTTTCCCCCACACTACTCCACCAGCGAGGGAGGCCTACAGTCAGGTGTTTCCCCAGACACCACCAGCGAGGGAGGCCTACAATCATGTGTTTCCCGAGACACCACCAGCGAGGGAGGCCTACAATCACGTGTTTTCCCCACACTACTCCACCAGCGAGGGAGGCCTACAATCACGTGTTTTCCCCACACTACTCCACCATCGAGGGAGGCCTACAATCACGTGTTTTCCCCACACCACTCCACTAACAAGGGAGGCCTACAATCACGTGTTTTCCACACACCACACCACTAACAAGGGAGGCCTACAATCACGTGTTTCCCCAACAGCACTCCACTAGCGAGGGAGGCCTACAATCACATGTTTCCCCCATACCACTCCACAATCGAGGGAGGCCTACAATCACGTGTTTCCCCCACACTACTCCACCATTGAGGGAGGCCAGCAATCAAGTGTTTCACCACACCACTCCACTAGCAAGGGAGGCCTACAATCACGTGTTTTCCCCACACCACTCCACCATCGAGGGAGGCCTACAATCACGTGTTTTCCACACACCACTCCACTAACAAGGGAGGCCTACAATCAAGTGTTTCCCCACACCACTCCACTAGCGAGGAAGGCCTACAATCACGTGTTTTCCCCACACCACTCCACTATCGAGCAAGGCCTACAATCACGTGTTTTCCCCAGACCACTCAACTATCGAGGAAGGCCTACAATCACGTGTTTTCCCCACACCACTCCACTAGCGAGGGAGGCCTACAATCACGTGTTTTCCCCACATCACTCCACTATCGAGGGAGGCCTACAATCACGTGTTATCCCCACACCACTCCACTAAAAAGGAAGGCCTACAATCACGTATTTTCCCCACACAACTCCACTATCGAGGGAGGCCTACAATCACGTGTTTTCCCCACACCACTCCACTAGCGAGGAAGGCCTATAATCACGTGTTTTCCCCACACCACCTGCGGGGGAGGCCTACAAACACGTGTTTTCCCCAAATCCACTCCACTATCGAGGGAGGCCTACAAACACGTGTTTTCCCCACACCACTCCACTATCGAGGGAGGCCTACAATCACGTGTTTTCCCAACACCACTCCACTATCGAGGGAGGCCTACACTCACGTGTTTTCCCACACCACCTGCGAGGGAGGCCTACAAACACGTGTTTTCCCCACACCACTCCACTAGCGAGGGAGGCCTACAATCACGTATTTCCCCACACCACTCCACTATCGAGGGAGGCCTACAATCACATGTTTTCCCCACACCACTCCACTAGCGAGGGAGGCCTACAATCACGTGTTTTCCCCACACCACTCCACTATCGAGGGAGGCCTACAATCACGTGTTTTCCCCACACCACTCCACTATCGAGCAAGGCCTACAATCACGTGTTTTCCCCACACCACTCAACTATCGAGGGAGGCCTACAATCACGTGTTTTCCCCACACCACTCCACTATCGAGGGAGGCCTACAATCACGTGTTTCCCCACACCACTCCACTATCGAGGGAGGCCTACAATCACGTGTTTTCCCCACACCACTCCACTATCGAGGGAGGCCTACAAACACGTGTTTTCCCCACACCACTCCACTAGCGAGGGAGGCCTACAATCACGTGTTTTCCCCACACCACCTGCGAGGGAGGCCTACAAAGACGTATTTTACCCACACCACTCCACTATCGAGGTAGGCCTACAAACACGTGTTTTCCCCACACCACTCCACTAGCGAGGGAGGCCTACAATCACGTGTTTTCTCCACACCACTCCACTAGCGAGGGAGGCCTACAATCACGTGTTTTCCCAACACCACTGCACTATCGAGGGAGGCCTACACTCACGTGTTTTCCCCACACCACCTGCGAGGGAGGCCTTCAAACACGTGTTTTCCCCACACCACTACACTAGCGAGGGAGGCCTATGATCATGTGTTTTCCCCACACCACTCCACTAGCGAAGGAGGCCTACAATCACGTGTTTTCGCCACACCACTCCACTATCGAGGGAGGCCTACAATCACATGTTTTCCCCACACCACTCCACTAGCGAGGGAGGCCTATAATCACGTGTTTTACCCACACCACTCCACCAGCGAGGGAGGCCTATAATCACGTGTTCCGCAGACACCACCAGCGAGGGAGGCCTACAATCACGTGTTTTCCCCACACCACTCCACCAGCGAGGGAGGCCTATAATCACGTGTTCCCCAGACACCACCAGCGAGGGAGGCCTACAATCATGTGTTTCCCCCACACTACTCCACCAGCGAGGGAGGCCTACAGTCAGGTGTTTCTCCACACTACTCCACCAGCGAGGGAGGCCTATAATCACGTGTTTCCCCAGACACCACCAGCGAGGGAGTCCTACGATCATGTGTTTCTCCACACTACTCTACCATCGAGGGAGACCTACAATCACGTGTTTTCCCCACACGCATTCACAATCGAGGGAGGCCTACAATCACGTGTTTTCCATACACCACTTCACTAACAAGGGAGGCCTACAATCACGTGTTTTCCCCACACCATTCCACCATCGAGGGAGGCCTACAATCAAGTGTTTCCCCACACACCACTAAACTAACAAGGGAGGCCTACAATCACGTGTTTTCCCCACACTACTCCACCATTGAGGGAGGCCTACAACGACATGTTTTGACACACCACTCCACTAACAAGGGAGGCCTACAATCACGTGTTTCCCCAACAGCACTCCACTAGCGAGGGAGGCCTACAATCACGTGTTTCCCCCACACCACTCCACTATCGAGGGAGGCCTACAATCACGTGTTTTCCACACACCACTCCACTAAACAGGGAGGCCTACAATCACGTGTTTTCCACACAACGCTCCACTAACACGGTAGGCCTACAATTACGTGTTTCCGCAACAGCATTCCACTATCGAGGGAGGCCTACAATCACGTGTTTTCCACACACCACTCCACTAAAAGGGAGGCCTTCAATCACATGTTTCCCCCATACCACTCCACAATCGAGGGAGGCCTACAATCACGTGTTTTCCCCACACCACTCCACTATCGAGGGAGGTATACAATCACGTGTTTTCCCCACACCACTTCACTAGCGAGGGAGGCCTACAATCACGTGTTTTCCCCACACCACTCCGCTAGCGAGGGAGGCCTACACTCACGTGTTTTCCCCACACCACCTGCGAGGGAGGCCTTCAAACACGTGTTTTCCCCACACCACTCCACTAGCGAGGGAGGCTTATGATCATGTGTTTTCCCCACACAACTCCACTAGCGAAGGAGGCCTAAAATCACGTGTTTTCCCCACACCACTCCACTATCGAAGGAGGCCTACAATCACATGTTTTCCCCACACCACTCCACTAGCGAGGGAGGCCTACAATCACGTGTTTTCCCCACACCACTCCACCAGCGAGGGAGGCCTATAATCACGTGTTTCCCCAGACACCACCAGCGAGGGAGGCCTACAATCACGTGTTTTCCCCACACCACTCCACCAGCGAGGGAGGCCTATAATCACGTGTTTCCCCAGACACCACTAGCGAGGGAGGCCTACAATCACGTGTTTTCCCCACACTACTCCGCCATCGAGGGACGCCTACAATCATGTGTTTCCCCCACACTACTCCACCAGCGAGGGAGGCCTATAATCACGTGTTTCCCCAGACACCACCAGCGAGGCAGTCCTACAATCACGTGTTTTCCCCACACTACTCCACCATCGAGGGAGTCCTACAATCACGTGTTTTCCCCACAACCATCCACAATCGAGGGAGGCCTACAATCACGTGTTTTCCACACACCAAACCACTGTCGAGCAAGGCCTACAATCACGTGTTTTCCCCACACTACTCAACTATCGAGGGAGGCCTACAATCACGTGTTTTCCCCACACCACTCCCCTAACAAGGAAGGCCTACAATCACGTGTTCTCCCCACACCACTCCACTATCGAGGGAGGCCTACAATCACGTGTTTTCCCCACACCACTCCACTATCGAGGGAGGCCTACAAACACGTGTTTTCCCCACACCACTCCACTAGCGAGGGAGGCCTACAATCACGTGTTTTCCCCACACCACCTGCGAGGGAGGCCTACAAAGACGTATTTTCCCCACACCACTCCACTATCGAGGTAGGCCCACAATCACGTGTTTTCCCCACACCACTCCACTATCGAGGGAGGCCTACAATCACGTGTTTTCCCAACACCACTCCACAATCGAGGGAGGCCTACACTCACGTGTTTTCCCAAACCACCTGCGAGGGAGCCCTACAAACACGTGCTTTCCCCCCACTACTCCACTAGCGAGGGAGGCCTACAATCACGTGTTTTCCCCACACCACTCCACTATCGAGGGAGGTAAACAATCACGTGTTTTCCCCACACCACTCCACTAGCGAGGGAGGCCTACAATCACGTGTTTTCCCAACACCACTGCACTATCGAGGGAGGCCTACACTCACGTGTTTTCCCCACACCACCTGCGAGGGAGGCCTTCAATCAAGTGTTTTCCCCACACCACTACACTAGCGAGGGAGGCCTATGATCATGTGTTTTCCCCACACCACTCCACTAGCGAAGGAGGCCTACAATCACGTGTTTTCGCCACACCACTCCACTATCGAGGGAGGCCTACAATCACATGTTTTCCCCACACCACTCCACTAGCGAGGGAGGCCTATAATCACGTGTTTTACCCACACCACTCCACCAGCGAGGGAGGCCTATAATCACGTGTTCCCCAGACACCACCAGCGAGGGAGGCCTACAATCACGTGTTTTCCCAACGCCACTCCACCAGCGAGGGAGGCCTATAATCACGTGTTCCCCAGACACCACCAGCGAGGGAGGCCTACAATCATGTGTTTCCCCCACACTACTCCACCAGCGAGGGAGGCCTACAGTCAGGTGTTTCTCCACACTACTCCACCAGCGAGGGAGGCCTATAATCACGTGTTTCCCCAGACACCACTAGCGAGGGAGGCCTACGATCATGTGTTTCTCCACACTACTCCACCATCGAGGTTGTCCTACAATCACGTGTTTTCCCCACACGCATTCACAATCGAGGGAGGCCTACAATCACGTGTTTTCCACACACCACTCCACTAACAAGGGAGGCCTACAATCACGTGTTTTCCCCACACCACTCCACCATCGAGGGAGGCCCACAATCACGAGTTTTCCCTACACCACTCCACTAACATTGGAGGCCGAGAATCACGTGTTTTCCCCACACCACTCCACCATCGAGGGAGGCCTACAATCAAGTGTTTCCCCACACACCACTAAACTAACAAGGGAGGCCTACAATCACGTGTTTTCCCCACACTACTCCACCATTGAGGGAGGCCTACAACGACATGTTTTTGACACACCACTCCACTATCGAGGGAGGCCTACAAACACGTGTTTTCCCCACACCACTCCACTAGCGAGGGAGGCCTACAATCACGTATTTTCCCCACACCACCTGCGAGGGAGGCCTACAAAGACGTATTTTCCCCCCACCACTCCACTATCGAGGTAGGCCTACAAACACCTGTTTTCCCCACACCACTCCACTATCGAGGGAGGCCTACAATCACGTGTTTTCCCAACACCACTCCACTATCGAGGGAGGCCTACACTCACGTGTTTTCCCAAACCACCTGCGAGGGAGCCCTACAAACACGTGCTTTCCCCACACTACTCCACTAGCGAGGGAGGCCTACAATCACGTGTTTTCCCCACACCACTCCACTATCGAGGGAGGTAAACAATCACGTGTTTTCCCCACACCACTCCACTAGCGAGGGAGGCCTACAATCACGTGTTTTCTCCACACCACTCCACTAGCGAGGTAGGCCTACAATCACGTGTTTTCCCAACACCACTGCACTATCGAGGGAGGCCTACACTCACGTGTTTTCCCCACACCACCTGCGAGGGAGGCCTTCAAACACGTGTTTTCCCCACACCACTACACTAGCGAGGGAGGCCTATGATCATGTGTTTTCCCCACACCACTCCACTAGCGAAGGAGGCCTACAATCACGTGTTTTCGCCACACCACTCCACTATCGAGGGAGGACTACAATCACAAGTTTTCCCCACACCACTCCACTAGCGAGGGAGGCCTATAATCACGTGTTTTACCCACACCACTCCACCAGCGAGGGAGGCCTATAATCACGTGTTTCCCCAGACACCACCAGCGAGGGAGGCCTACAATCACGTGTTTTCCCCACACCACTCCACCAGCGAGGGAGGCCTATAATCACGTGTTCCCCAGACACCACCAGCGAGGGAGGCGTACAATCATGTGTTTCCCCCACACTACTCCACCAGCGAGGGAGGCCTACAGTCAGGTGTTTCTCCACACTACTCCACCAGCGAGGGAGGCCTATAATCACGTGTTTCCCCAGACACCACCAGCGAGAGAGGCCTACGATCATGTGTTTCTCCACACTACTCCACCATCGAGGGAGTCCTACAATCACGTGTTTTCCCCACACGCATTCACAATCGAGGGAGGCTTACAATCACGTGTTTTCCACACACCACTCCACTAACAAGGGAGGCCTACAATCACGTGTTTTCCCCACACCACTCCACCATCGAGGGAGGCCCACAATCACGAGTTTTCCCTACACCACTCCACTAACATTGGAGGCCGAGAATCACGTGTTTTCCCCACACCACTCCACCATCGAGGGAGGCCTACAATCAAGTGTTTCCCCACACACCACTAAACTAACAAGGGAGACCTACAATCACGTGTTTTCCCCACACTACTCCACCATTGAGGGAGGCCTACAACGACATGTTTTTGACACACCACTCCACTAACAAGGGAGGCCTACAATCACGTGTTTCCCCAACAGCACTCCACTAGCGAGGGAGGCCTACAATCACGTGTTTTCCCCCACACCACTCCACTATCGAGGGAGGCCTACAATCACGTGTTTTCCACACACCACTCCACTAAAAAGGGAGGCGTACAATCACGTGTTTTCCACACACCGCTCCACTAAAAAGGGAGGCCTACAATCACGTGTTTTCCACACACCACTCCACTAAAAAGGGAGGCCTACAATCACGTGTTTTCCACACACCGCTCCACTAACACGGTAGGCCTTCAATTACGTGTTTCCGCAACAGCACTCCACTATCGAGGGAGGCCTACAATCACATGTTTCCCCCACACCACTCCACAATCGAGGGAGGCCTGCAATCACGTGTTTTCCCCACACCACTCCACTATCGAGGGAGGTATTCAATCACGTGTTTTCCCCACACCACTCCACTAGCGAGGGAGGCCTACAATCACGTGTTTTCCCCACACCACTCCACTAGCGAGGGAGGCCTACAATCACGTGTTTTCCCAACACCACTGCACTATCGAGGGAGGCCTACACTCACGTGTTTTCCCCACACCACCTGCGAGGGAGGCCTTCAAACACGTGTTTTCCCCACACCACTCCACTAGCGAGGGAGGCTTATGATCATGTGTTTTCCCCACACCACTCCTTAGCGAAGGAGGCCTAAGAACACGTGTTTTCCCCACACCACTCCACTATCGAAGGAGGCCTACAATCACATGTTTTCCCCACACCACTCCACTAGCGAGGGAGGCCTACAATCACGGGTTTTCCCCACACCACTCCACCAGCGAGGGAGGCCTATAATCACGTGTTTCCCCAGACGCCACCAGCGAGGGAGGCCTACAATCACGTGTTTTCCCCACACCACTCCACCAGCGAGGGAGGCCTATAATCACGTGTTTCCCCAGACACCACTAGCGAGGGAGGCCTACAATCACGTGTTTTCCCCACACTACTCCACCATCGAGGGAGGCCTACAATCATGTGTTTCCCCCACACTACTCCACCAGCGAGGGAGGCCTATAATCACGTGTTTCCCCAGACACCACCAGCGAGGCAGTCCTACAATCACATGTTTTCCCCACACCACTCCACTAGCGAGGGAGGCCTATAATCACGTGTTTTACCTACACCACTCCACCAGCGAGGGAGGCCTATAATCACGTGTTCCCCAGACACCACCAGCGAGGGAGGCCTACAATCACGTGTTTTCCCCACACCACTCCACCAGCGAGGGAGGCTTATAATCACGTGTTCCCGAGACACCACCAGCGAGGGAGGCCTACAATCATGTGTTTCCCCCACACTACTCCACCAGCGAGGGAGGCCTACAGTCAGGTGTTTCTCCACACTACTCCACCAGCGAGGGAGGCCTATAATCACGTGTTTCCCCAGACACCACCATCGAGGGAGTCCTACAATCAAGTGTTTCCCCACACACCACTAAACTAACAAGGGAGGCCTACAATCACGTGTTTTCCCCACACTACTCCACCATTGAGGGAGGCCTACAACGACATGTTTTGACACACCACTCCACTAACAAGGGAGGCCTACAATCACGTGTTTTCCCCACAGCACTCCACTAGCGAGGGAGGCCTACAATCACGTGTTTCCCCCACACCACTCCACTATCGAGGGAGGCCTACAATCACGTGTTTTCCACACACCACTCCACTAAAAAGGGAGGCCTACAATCACGTGTTTTCCACACACCGCTCCACTAACACGGTAGGCCTTCAATTACGTGTTTCCGCAACAGCACTCCACTATCGAGGGAGGCCTACAATCACATGTTTCCCCCATACCACTCCACAATCGAGGGAGGCCTACAATCACGTGTTTTCCCCACACCACTCCACTATCGAGGGAGGTATACAATCACGTGTTTTCCCCACACCACTCCACTACCGAGGGAAGACTACAATCACGTGTTTTCCCCACACCACTCCACTAGCGAGGGAGGCCTACAATCACGTGTTTTCCCCACACTACTCCACCATCGAGGGAGGCCTACAATCATGTGTTTCCCCACACTACTCCACCAGCGACGGAGGCCTATAATCACGTGTTTCCCCAGACACCACCAGCGAGGCAGTCCTACAATCACGTGTTTTCCCCACACTACTCCACCATCGAGGGAGTCCTACAATCACGTGTTTTCCCCACACCCATCCACAATCGAGGGAGGCCTACAATCACGTGTTTTCCACACACCACTCCACTAACAAGGGAGGCCTACAATCACGTGTTTTCCCCACACCACTCCACCATCGAGGGAGGCCCACAATCACGTGTTTTCCCTACACCACTCCACTAACATTGGATGCCGAGAATCACGTGTTTTCCCCACACCACTCCACCATCGAGGGAGGCCTACAATCAAGTGTTTCCCCACACACCACTAAGCTAACAAGGGAGGCCTACAATCACGTGTTATCCCCACACTACTCCACCATCGAGGGAGGCCTACAACGACATGTTTTTTACACACCACTCCACTAACAAGGGAGGCCTACAATCACGTGTTTCCCCAACAGCACTCCACTAGCGAGGGAGGCCTACAATCACGTGTTTCCCCCACACCACTCCACTATCGAGGGAGGCCTACAATCACGTGTTTTCCCCACACCACTCCACTATCGAGGGAGGCCTACAATCACGTGTTTTCCCAACACCACTCCACCTGCGAGGGAGGCCTTCAAACACGTGTTTTCCCCACACCACTCCACTCGCGAGGGAGGCCTATGATCATGTGTTTTCCCCACACCACTCCACTAGCGAAGGAGGCCTACAATCACGTGTTTTCCCCACACCACTCCACTATCGAGGGAGGCCTACATTCACATGTTTTCCCCACACCACTCCACTAGCGAGGGAGGCCTACAATCACGTGTTTTCCCCACACCACTCCACCAGCGAGGGAGGCCTATAATCACGTGTTTCCCCAGACACCACCAGCGAGGGAGGCCTACAATCACGTGTTTTCCCCACACCACTCCACCAGCGAGGGAGGCCTATAATCGCGTGTTTCCCCATACCCCACTAGCGAGGGAGGCCTACAATCACGTGTTTTCCCCACACCACTCCACTTCCGAGGGAGGCCTACAATCACGTGTTTTCCCAACACCACTCCACTAGCGAGGGAGGCCTACATTCACATGTTTTCCCCACACCACTCCACTAGCGAGGGAGGCCTACAATCACGTGTTTTCCCCACACCACTCCACCAGCAAGGGAGGCCTATAATCACGTGTTTCCCCAGACACCACCAGCGAGGGAGGCCTACAATCACGTGTTTTCCCCACACCACTCCACCAGCGAGGGAGGCCTATAATCGCGTGTTTCCCCAGACCCCACTAGCGAGGGAGGCCTACAATCACGTGTTTTCCCAACAACACTCCACCAGCGAGGGAGGCCTATAATCACGTGTTTCCCCAGACACCACCAGCGAGGGAGGCCTACAATCATGTGTTTCCCCCACACTACTCCACCATCGAGGGAGTCCTACGATCATGTGTTTCCCCACACCACTCCACCATCGAGCACCGAGAGAGGCCTACGATTATGTGTTTCCCCACACCACTCCACCATCGAGGGAGGCCTACGATCATGTGTTTCCCCACACCACTCCACCATCGAGAGAGGCCTACGATTATGTGTTTCCCCACACCACTCCACCATCGACGGAGGCCTACAATCACGTGTTTTCCCCACACTACTCCACCAGCGAGGGAGGCCGACAATCACGTGTTTACCCCACACTACTCCACCATCGAGGGAGGCCTACAATCACATGTTTCCCCAACAGTACTTCACTATCGAGGGAGGCTTACAATCACGTGTTTTCCCCACACCACTTCACCATCGATGGAGGCCTACAATCACGTCTATCCCCAACAGCAATCCACTAGCGAGGGAGGCGTACAATCACGTGTTTTCCCCTCACCACTCCACCATCGAGGGAGGCCTACAATCACGTCTTTCCCCAACAGCACTCCACCATCGAGGAAGGCCTACAATCACGTCTTTCCCCAACAGCACTCCACCATCGAGGGAGGCCTACAATCACGTGTTTTCCCCACACCACTCCACCATCGAGGGAGGCCTACAATCACGTGTTTCCCCAACAGCACTTCACTATCGAGGGAGGCCTACAATCACGTGTTTTCCCCACACCACTCCACCATCGAGAGAGGCCCACAATCACGTGTTTTCCCCACACCACTCCACTAACAAGGGAAGCCTACAATCACGTGTTTTCCCCACACCACTCCACCATCGACGGAGGCCTACAATTACGTGTTTTCCTCACACCACTCCACCATCGAGAGAGGCCTACAATCACGTGTTTTCCCCACACCACTCCACCATCGAGGGAGGCCCACAATCACGTGTTTTCTATACACCACTAGGGTGTGTCATACGGAGGCGAATTTTTTTTTTTTTTGAGTTGGAAAAATCGGCCTATGGTATTAACGATGTAGTTCTATGTGCAGAATCATGTGATATCTTCAGATTTGAAAAGTTTTCATTTTTTGCTAGGTAAATTTTAACTTGAAATCTTATGAAAATTCAGTATTCCCACCCTTTTACCAACACCACTAAATAGCTTATTTAAAGTAAAGTAAATGTATCAGGTTAATTTATTAGGATGGAAATGATCCAGAATAGTGAAACGAATGATCTTGACACATTTATTAAATTTAATATTCCTTTAGAAAACAAAATCATCAAATACAAAAACCGTTTTACTACTACGACCCGGTGTTGCTGCACACCATAGAGAACATGTCTTTCTTGCTTCTGTTTCTACTCATCACCTCCCTGCTGACCACCTGAGCTCGGATGTAGCCTTCCCTCCTCTCCTGGCTGTACACGTGACTGCTGGCCTCGCTCACTTGCTGTACACAACGCTCTATACTCTGGGTGTGCGAGGGCCAGGCAGGGACATGCATGGGGTTGTCCAGGAAAGTTCTGACTTGAACATTGATGAGGCTGCAGGTAAGAGGGGGCTCACTGCCAGCCTGGATGTTATCCAGATCTATGAGATCAGTGAGGGTCTTGGCACCTAGATTGACTTCAGGAGTCTTCCTGACCCTGAAGGAATCGTCACCAACTGATTCGTCATGCCCAGTTCCTCTCATAAGTCTCATATCCAAGATCTTTTTGACTGCCACTCTTCTCTCCTCCTCATCCTTACTGCAGAGCATTGTCTGCAGAACTGCCTCGGGATGAGCGTACCAGGAAGATCTCCTCACAGTCTGCTCCACAATCTGAACAACCTTCCTTGGCTGACTCCTCAGGAGCTCAAGCTGGAAGAGAACATGCCTCGGACCTTCGGAGAACGATGACTTGACCTTGGTGTTGAACCAATTTGGCAAGTAGACACTCATGATGAATTGGACAATAAGTCTCAGGTTGTGAAGCTGGTTCCCTTTCAGTTTATGATGAGCGACCCAAATTCTGCAGAACCTGAGAGCCGTTGTGAGCCACCTAGAATGTGAGACTGGACCTATCTGCAGGTAAGCAAGTCTATCAGGCATGACCCCAGTTTTGATGGCACTGCAAATCATGTAACCATAGTACTGGTCAGTACTCAGGTCGTCAATGACAGTATGTGCAAGCTCAACGAGTGGAGGGCCAACTGTGATTTTTTCAAAGCTCGGATTTATTTCTAACTCAGTGGCAGATTCCAGCATCTTGCCAAGAGGACCAGACCATCTGTTGTTTGAAAGAGTCTTGCCATCCAGCTCCTGGATCAGATGTCTGAGTGGCAACTCGTTGGTGTGGAGGTCACCAACAATCCAGACCAGCTTCCTCCCAATCTTCCGCTCTATCCACTGTTATGACCCCCCCTTGCCACCCTGTGTTCGTGTTGGTGCTGTCCCCTCCAATGGCCTGCAGGGTCTGGTCTACGTTCCTCTCTCTGAGCCAGTTCACAATGTTATCTGCCACTATCTCAGCTGGTTTCCTGATGTCATCTTTCTCTGGAGTGAAATGCCACAAATACTTCCCTCCTGGTTCACTGCAGCAGGAGTAGTGTTCGTCCTTCACCATGGCAGGGAACAACTTGTCAGAATCTCCAACTTTCATGAACACTTTAGTGTCATCCCTTCTCCCATCAAAGAACAAACAATTGATTCCATTTTCTCTTATCCCCTTATCAAACTCCTCTTCTAGGTTACTGACAAGTTTCTCCTGAGCTCTCCTTACTTTGTTATGATCTATCACCAGGTGAACATCATCAGGTGTTATCAAACCACCGTCAATCCAGGCAGCTGTTGCTATCTCTGCAGTTTCTCTGAGACCAGTGTGGTGTCGCATGCTGGCCAGAGCTATGCTCGGGATATCTTTCCTATTTCGAATCTTATGCCTGGAAGGTTTGGGATCATTATTTTCTGGGTTAGGGACAAAGTCACCATTCTCCTGGTCAGCACTCGGATCAGCCATGGGGAAGTCATTAAACTCTGAATCAACTTGACTCCAATCATCGGCCTTTTTTACCTCACCCTGGGCCTTCTCAAGTCTCTTTTCCTCGGCAACTCTTCTCCTCTTCTGTCTCTCTATGGCAGCCTCCTGTCTCTTGGACTCCGGAATATCTTGGCTAGAAATCATGAGAGCCCCTATACTGCCAGTCTTCTCTCTCTGTGTTTTGACAAATGCCAGTTCGATCACAGGAATCTTCAGTTCACGCTTGCAAATACAGGAGATGTGGGCCTCGGATTTACAGTCACGATCGCATCCAAACTCAGGACAGAGAACAATTGGGCACTTGCAAGTAATTATGTCAAATAACTGGTCCAGATGCTTGGCAAAGCTGTCCTTAACTGCAAGTTTTCCTCTCCCAAGAGAGATATCTCTTGCCTTTTCCCAACTGGCTAGCAGTCTCTCACTAATCTTCTTCTGACTTGTTATGACTGGAGGCTTGAACTGAGCGTTAGCCAGAGTGTACTGTGCCAAGACAGCTTTGGTCATATAACTGGAAATGTCTTTGTTTGTGTAAGTTCTTTGGTTCTTTTCACTGATTTGCCTGATTAAAACACCGTATCTCAAAGCATCTCTCAATGTAGGCAAGTCCGACTTCAGGAGCTCTCTCCCAGACCCAAGATAGTGACTGAGATGGCTGGATTTTTGGTTCCTCGTCCTGACACAAGCAGCCATCGCAAATATTATCAACTTATAAATGCATCAGAATCTGAAACAGAAAAAAATATTGTTAGTTGGGTTGTTAAAGAATGAAGTCAGAAAGCAATGTTCACTATTTAATTGTAATGCACTAATGCAGCTGTACGTTAAATTTTCGAAAAATTTCACGCTAAAATTTACCTTGCAAAAGGTTGCAAAATATTGAAACTGAAATTATTTTCTGTTTATATACACTAAAATCTACCAAAAAAGTGATGGGCCATTAGTTTTAGCTGATCTTCCCTCCTATGACACACCCTAATTCACCACTCCACTAACAAGGGAGGCCTAGAATCACGTGTTTTCCCCACACCACTCCACCATCGAGGGAGGCCTACAATCACGTGTTTCCCATACACCACTCAACTAACAAGGGAGGCCTACAATCACGTGTTTTCCCCACAATACTCCACCATCGAGGGAGGCTTACAATGATATGTTTTTGACACACCACTCCACTAACAAGGGTGGCTTACAATCACGTGTTTCCCCAACAGCACTCCACTAGCGAGGGAGGCCTACAATCACGTGTTTCCCCCACACCACTCCACCATCGAGAGAGGCCTACAATCACGTGTTTTCCACATACCACTCCACTAACAAGGGAGGCCTACAATCAGGTGTTTTCCACAACCCGCTCCACTAACACGGGAGGCCTACAATCACGTCTTTCCCCAACAGCACTCCACCACGAGGGAGGCCTACAATCACGTGTTTTCCCCACACTACTCCACCAGCGAGGGAGGCCGACAATCACGTGTTTTCTCCACACCACTCCACCATTGAGGGAGGCCTACAATTACGTGTTTCCCCCACACAACTCCACCATCGAGGGAGGCCTACAATCAAGTGTTTCACCACACCACTCCACTAGCGAGGGAGGCGTACAATCACGTGTTTTCCCCACACCACTCCACCATCGAGGGAGGCCTTTAATCACGTGTTTTCCCCACACCACTCCACTAAAAAGGGAGGCCTACAATTACGTGTTTTCCTCACACCACTACACCATCGAGGGAGGCCTACAATCACGTGTTTTTCACACACCGCTCCACTAACACGGGAGGCCTACAATCACGTCTTTCCCCAACAGCACTCCAACAGCGAGGTAGGCCTACAATCACGTGTTTTCCCCACACCACTCCACATTCGAAGGAGGCCCACAATCACGTGTTTTCCATACAACACTCCACTAACAAGGGAGGCCTACAATCACGTGTTTTCCCCACACCACTCCACCACCGAGGGAGGCCTACAATCACGTGTTTCCCACACACCACTCAACTAACAAGGGAGGCCTACAATAGCGTGTTTTCCCCACACTACTCCACCATCGAGGGAGGCCTACAATCACATGTTTTTGACACACCACTCCACTAGCAAGGGAGGCCTTCAATCACGTGTTTCCCCAACAGCACTCCACTAGCGAGGGAGGCCTTCAATCACGTGTTTCCCCCACACCACTCCACCATCGAGGGAGGCCTACAATTACGTGTTTTCCACACACCACTCCACTAACAAGGGAGGCCTACAATCACGTGTTTTCTACACACCGCTCCACTAACCCAGGAGGCCTACAATTATGTGTTTCCCCAACAGCACTCCACTAGCGAGGGAGGCCTACAATCACATTTTTCCCCCATACCACTCCACTAGCGAGGGAGGCCTACAATCACGTGCTTTCCACACACCGCTCCACTAACAAGGGAAGCCTACGATCATGTGTTTTCCCACACCACTCCACTATCGTGGGAGGCCTACGATCATGTGATTACCAACACCACTCCACTATCGAGGGAGGCCTACGATCATGTGATTACCAACACCACTCCACTATCGAGGGAGGCCTACAATGACATGTTTTTGACATACCACTCCACTAACAAGGGTGGCCTACAATCACGTGTTTCCCCAACAACACTCCACTAGCGAGGGAGGCCTACAATCACGTGTTTCCCCCACACCACTCCACCATCGAGGGAGGCCTACAATCACGTGTTTTCCACATACCACTCCACTAACAAGGGAGGCCTACAATCACGTGTTTTCCACACACCGCTCCACTAACACGGGAGGCCTACAATCACGTCTTTCCCCAACAGCACTCCAACAGCGAGGGAGGCCTACAATTACGTGTTTCCACCACACAACTCCACCATCGAGGGAGGCCTACAATCAAGTGTTTCAACACACCACTCCACTAGCGAGGGAGGCGTACAATCACGAGTTTTCCCCACACCACTCCACCATCGAGAGAGGCTTTTAATCACGTGTTTTCCCCACACCACTCCAGTAACAAGGGAAGCCTACAATTACGTGTTTTCCTCACACCACTACACCATCGAGGGAGGCCTACAATCACGTGTTTTTCCCACACCACTCCACCATCGAGGGAGGCCTACAGTCACATGTTTTTGACACACCACTCCACAAACAAGGGAGGCCTACAATCACGTGTTTCCCCGACAGCAATCCACTAGCGAGGGAGGCCTACAATCACGTGTTTTCCCCACACCACTCCACATTCTAGGGAGGCCCACAATCACGTGTTTTCCATACAACACTCCACTAACACGGGAGGCCTACAATCACGTGTTTTCCCCACACCACCCCACCACCGAGGAAGGCCTACAATCACGTGTTTTCCCCACACTACTCCACCAGCGAGAGAGGCCTACAATCACGTATTTTCTCCACACCACTCCACCATTGAGGGAGGCCTACAATCACGTGTTTTCCCCACACCACTCCACTACCAAGGGAGGCCTACAATTACGTGTTTTCCTCACACCACTACACCATCGAGGGAGGCCTACAATCACGTGTTTTCCACACACCGCTCCACTAACACGGGAGGCCTACAATCACGTCTTTCCCCAACAGCACTGCAATAGCGAGGGAGGCCTACAATCACGTGTTTTCTCCACACCACTCCACCATTGAGGGAGGCCTACAATTACGTGTTTCCCCCACACAACTCCACCATCGAGGGAGGCCTACAATCAAGTGTTTCACCACACCACTCCACTAGCGAGGGAGGCGTACAATCACGTGTTTTCCCCACACCACTCCACCATCGAGGGAGGCCTACAATCACGTCTGTCCCCAAGAGCACTCCACCATCGAGGGAGGCCTTTAATCACGTGTTTTCCCCACACCACTCCACTAACAAGGGAGGCCTACAATTACGTGTTTTCCTCACACCACTACACCATCGAGGGAGGCCTACAATCACGTGTTTTTCCCACACCACTCCACCATCGAGGGAGGCCTACAATCACATGTTTTTGACACACCACTCCACAAACAAGGGAGGCTTACAATCACGTGTTTCCCCGACAGCAATCCACTAGCGAGGGAGGCCTACAATCACATGTTTTCCCCACACCACTCCACATTCGAGGGAGGCCCACAATCACGTGTTTTCCATACAACACTCCACTAACAAGGGAGGCCTAGAATCACGTGTTTTCCCCACACCACTCCACCACCGAGGGAGGCCTACAATCACGTGTTTCCCACACACCACTCAACTAACAAGGGAGGCCTACAATCGCGTGTTTTCCCCACACTATTCCACCATCGAGGGAGGCCTACAATCACATGTTTTTGACACACCACTCCACTAGCAAGGGAGGCCTTCAATCACGTGTTTCCCCAACAGCACTCCACTAGCGAGGGAGGCCTTCAATCACGTGTTTCCCCCACACCACTCCACCATCGAGGAAGGCCTACAATTACGTGTTTTCCACACACCACTCCACAGTCGAGGGAAGCCTACAATCACGTGTTTTCCACACATCGCTCCACTAACAAGGGAGGCCTACGATCATGTGTTTTCCCACACCACTCCACTATCGAGGGAGGCCTACGATCATGTGATTACCAACACCACTCCACTATCGAGGGAGGCCTACGATCATGTGATTACCAACACCACTCCACTATCGAGGGAGGCCTACGATCATGTGTTTCCCCACACCACTCCACCATCGAGGGAGGCCTACAATCACATGTTTTCGACACACCACTACACTAACAAGGGAGGCCTACAATCACGTGTTTCCCCAACAGCACTCCACTAGCGAGGGAGGCCTACAATCACGTGTTTCCCCCACACCACTCCACCATCGAGGGAGGCCTACAATCACGTGTTTTCCACACACTACTCCACTAACAAGGGAGGCCTACAATCACGTGTTTTCCACACACCGCTCCACTAACAAGGGAGGCCTACGATCATGTGTTTCCCCACACCACTCCACTATCGAGGGAGGCCTACGATAATGTGTTTCCCCACACCACTCCACCATCGAGGGAGGCCTACAATCACGTGTTTTCCCCACACTACTCCACCAGCGAGGGAGGCCTACAATCACGTGTTTCCCCCACACTACTCCACCATCGAGGGAGGCCTACAATCAAGTGTTTCACCACACCACTCCACCATCGAGGGAGGCCTTTAATCACGTGTTTTCCCCACACCACTCCACTAACAAGGGAGGCCTACAATTACGTGTTTTCCCCGCACGACTCCACCATCGAGGGAGGCCTACAATCACGTGTTTTCCCCACACCACTCCACTAACAAGGGAGGCCTACAATTACGTGTTTTCCTCACACCACTCC
>CAUDMG010001614.1:482500-505000 GCA_958450375.1 Homarus gammarus | reverse complement strand
CCTAGTTTACTGCCAGGTGAACAGAGACCAGTGAGGGCTAGGAAGTGTGTCCAAACAACTTTTCCACCGACCAGGGAATCGAACCCGTGACATCTTGCTTGTGAGGCAATAGCGGTACCATTCTACCACCGGCGGCCAGATTGGGGCTGGTTTACTAACCAGATAACGTAGGAGAGAATTGGTGCACTCTCTCCCCTCCCCCTCCTCTTTCTTTACACCGCCACTGTCCAACAGACAGCTAACGGGTTAATGGCGTCCTATATAATGCTCTGCATTCAGGGATGAAGATTGACTTTTATTTTGTCTTTAGCCACGACACGATTTCGAGGTTAATCCTTTTTCACGTAATTACCTGAGATGTAAACACATTTGGTGGTGCCACATAACACCCTTGTTCCAGCCGCACGTAGAACTACAGGGGTCTGTACCCCTGAAATAATCTCATGAACCCCAGTTTAACTGCCGAATGGTGAGACATTTAGATAACGTCACATCTTAAGGGTGAGAGAAACCCACAACGTTGACGCACTCAATCTTTATTGGTTGATATGGTCAAAACCTGTAAAGAACGAGACACTCCTTAACTACTGTTTACATTTCATTATATGTATACATTACATGTCATTTAGTAGATACATTATTCTGTAAACTATGCCTTAGTTTCCAACATTTCACCACAACACAAACAATCACTGTTCTTTCACTCACGTGTGCAGGCTTATAGCTTCACGTAACTCCGAGTATCGTTCCAAGAAACTCCTATGGCGGCTAGTGTGTGGTCACTCAAAAGGTTTGGCCGATACTGCCTCAGTGCCAGCTGGAGCGACCAACACCCCCACACATCTTGCGAGGTCACAGGTCACAGGTCGGGAATTGCCATATGTTTTATCGTCTAGGGCCGAGACGATGGCGCCATCATCTCCTCCCTTAGTAAACAACAACACTTTCTCATTACTCTTATCACCCTCCCATACTTACAATAACACCGAGTGAGGGCGGCGATAACACCCAGCGTGCTTCATTCACCCTGATTGACTGTTATTGTTTTAGTCCTCCCCTCTCTTCCCTCCCCTACTTACCTTTCCCGCTAAACCCCCGCTCTCCCTCCTCCACCAATACTACAGCACAGTACAAGGTATTCTAAGACGTTATGCCTTGTGGGGAGCCAGCTGGGCGTAGGTGTGTCCTGCTTCTCACCACTCAGGCTCGATGCCCGCTTTGGTCGGGGGTGTGAGAGGGATGTTGACCCACGTGACGCTGCCGATAATAATAATAATAATAATAATAATAATAATAATAATAATAATAATAATAATAATAATATAATAATAATAATAATAATAATAATAATAATAATAATAATAATACCTAACGATTTATTGGAATATATAACAGCCATAAGCTCAAAATATACGTAAGATATAAGCGGTATACATACAGTCAATAACAAGGAATTTCAGCACTATACAAAAGTGAGATATGCACTTAGTGAGGACACGAGTTATCCACAAGATGATGATTTATACAATGGTTGGAACTGGGCTGCTCTCATAGCGATCAGTGAGTGGTGGTATGGACTAGATGCGGTTGTGGCGTCGAAGAACAGTATGTAGGAGATGGAGGCGAGGGTGGTGTAGTAGCTTCTTCTCAAATTGACAAATGAGGTCACGGTGATGATCAGAGAAAGTTGAGAGGGTCAGTGCACTGAGCGCCTCTTGATATGTGGATTAGGAGAGGGAGAGAATAATCTTGCACGACCTCTTCTGTACTCACTCTAAGAGTCCTCGTTGTGTTGCATTTAAGGAAGAATACCACACATGGAAGCTGTTCCCTCCAATTTCTCTTCCACTCTCCCTTCCTTTACCTCTTCTCCCTCTTTTCCTTTCCCTTTCCCTTACCAATCCCTATCTGTCCTTCCATCTCTCACCCTACCTTCCTTCCTCCCTCTATATACTCTGTCTTCCTTTTTCTCCCTCTATCTCTCCACTCTCCTTAACTATCTCCCTCTATCACCTTCCCTAAATCTCTTCCTTTCCCCTCCCTCTCCCTCTCCCTCTCTCCTTTCTTCACTCACCCTTCATCTCCTCACCGTCTCCCACCCTCCCTCCATCACTCACCCTAAAGCTGGTCACCCATCAACCTTAACTTTTGTGCTGTACCTGCTGGAGGAAACCTGACAGACAGACAGACAGACAGACTGACAGACAGACGAGACAGGCTGACAGACAGACACAGACAGACACACTTACCGATGTTTCCATACCATTTGGTTAGGGATTGAGTGAGGTCGATAGAGAGATACCGTAGATAGATAAATGGATGTGAGAAAGATGGAATGGGAAATAGATATATACAGGGATGGAAGGCTGACTATTTTAACCAATTACCTTTACTCCTAACCTAACCTAACCTAACCTTGTTCGTGTTCTGGGTAATAAGTTCTATATACAGGAGCGAACACAAACACCTGTATAATATTTTGTAGGTTTTGTGAGGAGTAGCGCTCCTCAACCTGGCTGCTGGTCAACTGCTCTATAGGCGACGTATGGCAAGTGACACACTAACAGCTTCCATATGTCGCCAGGCACATTAATTAAGCATGTGGGACATGGTAATTACATTGCTAGCTAGGCTGAATAAATAATATATATAAATGGAGCACATACATAATATACATACATAATATATAATACAGCATACATAATATACATACGCCTCCCTCCCCCCTATACGCTCATAGCAAAGTCTTGAGCGGACCTTTTCTATTGGATCCGTTCTGAGCGTCGAGGGACTAGATCACTGGGAAGGGTATGGGACTCAACACTGGTGGCAGGGTCAGCGGAAGGCATTGTTACAGGGCGAAGAAAACGGCGGTTCGTCCACCACACACGACCACTGGGTAACCGCACCTGGTAGTCCCTTGACCAACCGAGACCCATGACTACGCCTACTTTGTCCCAACGTAGGGAGGTCGGGTCCTGAACACGGACTTGGGTGCCGACACTCAACCTGGGGAGAGAACAGGCGTGGTCGTTGTAGCGGGCGACGACGTCTTGAACACGGTCGGTGGCTCGGCGATCACAATCCTCTGTCTTGGCCTGCCACTCCTTGGAGAAGGATTGAGGGTGAGCAGGGACACAAGACCGAAGGGGGCGTCCATACAAAACCTGGGCAGGGGAGCGGCCGGTGTAGTTAGGTGTGTTGCGGAGTTCAAGAAGACCCCGGTCGAAGGCCTCGCAATCAATATTCCCAGAAGGGGCCACCTTAAGGATGAGGTGCTTCAAGGATTTGACAGCAGCCTCAGCATGGCCATTGGACTGCGGGTAATGGGGCGATGACAACACATGCCGGACTCCCCATCGGTCAAGGAACACAGCAAAGTCCCGGCTTGTGAACTGAGGCCCTCCGTCGGTTCGCAGGCGTACAGGAACGCCCACGTCACGGAAGTAGTGGCGGAACTTGCTGATGGTGGCGGCAGACGTCGTGTCATTACCGCACTTGATGACAACCGGCCAACCAGAGAGACGGTCGACGATAACGAGGAAGGACTTTCCTGACACAGAGAAAAAGTCGGCAGACACAGACTCAAAGGGGCGGGTGGGGTTGTCGTCACTCATAAAGGGTTCCTGCTGCTGGCTGGGTTGTAATACGTGGCGGGGCTTACACACCTGGACAGCATTGGAGATGTCGGGGACGATGCCAGGCCGCAACACAGTCTGTCTTGCACGCCGTTTGGTGGCCTCAGCTCCACAGTGACTGTCGTGGAGGCGAGCCAAGGCGTGGAGACTTGAAGCAGCAGGGACAACTACCGAAGGAGAGGTGTCACTGGCCAGAGGCAGGGGTAGGGCGGCAGCAGGGTAGTTGCTGCTCCCTTCGTGCACCCTGTTGGCGTATTTTACCTCGAGAATCGGTGTTGGGAAGTCCTGGGAGATGATGGCCAACTCTTGGCAATGTCTGTAGGGCAGCAAAGGAGTTGGGACACCATTATGCACGTCAATCCAGGCTTGACACGACCTGTTGCCAAAGGTGACATGTGCATAGTGAACCTAGGGCTGGGGCCATCTGTGAACCATCTGCCGTGACGCAGAGGTCCTTGGGAGGCGGTCCTAGATCGCTTGGAGAGAGCCCCAAGCATTGCAAATGCTGGGGACCGATGACCGTAGCCTCAGCACCGGTGTCGGGCAGCATCTCGAGACAGGATGACACATTGCCGTAGGTCACGATGACGCTGACGTGCTGGGGGACTTTGGTCCTGGGACGCGAGGAGTACACCCTCCTAATATGGGTCGGGCTTTGTCCAGGGTCGTCGTGCCTCTGATTTGGCGACTGTGGGTGGCCCTTACTGGTGGAAGGGCGCTGCTGCTTCCGCCGACGCTGTCCCTTAGGTTTGTTGGTCGGACAACACTTGTCATAGTGGCCCAGACGACCACACACATTGCACTGGACGCGTTTAGCTGGGCACCGTACTGTGAGCGACCAATGGCCCTTACGGTCACAACTGTTGCAGGTAGACTCAGCAGCTGGACACACCTGTGTTCCGTGCTACTTACCACAGTTGTTACAAAATGAGCCGGGCGTGGACGCGGTGGGCGAAGGCGTAGGAGCAGACTTCTTGTCCTTCTTGTACCGGGACACAGCACGTACAACTGTAGGGGGAGCTCGGATGGCAGAGGTGGCACACCTGGCAGCCTCATAGGAGCGACATATCGTCAAAACATCCTTAAGAGAAGAGGAAGAGTCGAGGGAGGTGAGGCGTTGGACAAGCTCCTCGTCCTTAACACCCATCAGGATCACCTGCTTCAACTGGGTCCCCTCGCACTGCTGGTGGTAGCCTAGACATATATCTACCTCTTCCGAGGCTCTCTTAAGACGTACATAAAAGGCGTCAAAAGTCTCACCCTCCATCTGTCTGCAGCTAAACAATTCCCTCCTGCGCAGAGCTTCATTATGCTGTCCTTTGATGTGCCGTTGTAGAATGACCAGTACCTCCTCTACAGACAACGAAGAGGTCGGAGGTACCTGCAACGTATGTTCTAAGACACGCTGAATTTCCAAGGACAGGCACATACGCAGCTGGATGAGTTGTTTAGGCTGTGACAAACTCTGGAGATCCACCATTGTAGCATAATCAGTCCACCGTCGCCGCCATTCACGAAAAGTCTGGAAAGTCACATCAGGCTTCAAGATGGGCGGTGTTTGAGCTGCTGCTTTAGGTGGGGCTGGGGGGCGTGAAGGAAGCATTGACGAGGTACCTGAACCAGTCAGTACCGAGGCAGTGTTAGAGCCAGGGGCTTGGTTAACAGTGAGGCGAGATATCAAAGCTTCAAACCGTGCACTGTCTTCCAATCTCCGTTGGTGGTCTCTCTCTGCCTCTGCTTGCCTTCTGTGTTCATCCGCCACACGTCTGTTAGCTTCATCCTGGCGCCTTTCATCTCTCATAAACTTCATTAAAGCAATTATCTCTGGAGACAACGCTGAATATCGAGGTGAAGGGCTGCGCGATGTTGTTGGAGCTGGAGCGTCATGGTCAGCCTGGTCATCCATCTCTGCGGAGCTATCATCCGACTGACTCATCCGGGCGCTGGCTCCACGACTGCGTAGGGCACGAGACATAACTACTTCATCTGTGTACTGTGTCTTAAATCAATGTTGACCGGTCAGCCCGTCGTATCAGCCAGATCTCAGACAAAAAATTAATTAAATACACAGATAAGTAGATTATATATATGAAATATATATGAGGCAATCGCCGATGTCAGTGATTGTGTGTGCGGGGCGGGCGATAGCGTCTCGCCAAGAGGGGCCTCGAGCTGTGAGGGGGTGTGGAAACGAGAGGAGCGTCAGTTACGCCGGAGCCATGACGAGGGGAGGATGTGAAAATCGTTACTCCTTACAAATGCCCAGAACATGCCGTGTACCATGGGAATCCTTTAGAACAAGGTCACACATGTATGGCACAAAACACACAATGCACTAAACACTGCACAGAAAATCACTGTCACGGACTGCTCAAAGTTGCTAAATTCTTGGAGGAGCGGCGGCGGGCGGCGGTTGGTTGACACAGGGAAGGAGTCCGTAAGCCGGCTTTCCACAAACTTTGCACTGTCACTCGTAATTATCCAGTAAAACCGGTTCACTGCTCCATGTTCGTATTCTGGGTAATAAGTTCTATATACAGGAGCGAACACAAACACCTGTATAATGTTTTGTAGGTTCAATTTACTGGATAAGAGATATGTACACAAGGGGAGTAGTACTCCTCAACCTGGCTGCTGGTCAACTGCTCTATAGGCGACGTATGGCAAGTGACACACTAACAGCTTCCATATGTCGCCAGGCACATTAATTAAGCATGTGGGACATGGTAATTACATTGCCACATGCTGCTAGCTAGGCTGAATAAATAATATATATAAATGGAGCACATACATAATATACATACATAATATATAATACAGCATACATAATATACATACAAACCTAACCTAACCTAACTCTAAACAAACAAATACATCAGCTGCCTCAATTGAGTCCTAAGAGATGAGGGGAAGAGAGATGGAGGGAGTTTATGGTTAACAAATTTATTGACAAAGCTTGGAGTACAGTTTGCCGATTCTGAGTAGGGCAGGGCAGAGGTTCATACACAAAGAAAAAGATCAGAAAAAGATCTTATTCATTAACAGTACATATAGGTCAGAGTCATGTGGGTGATGTCACTGTTCACTGCCATGCAAGACAGAGGTTCATACACAAAGAAATACATCATATTCATTTACAGTATATATAGGTCAGAGTCATAGGGGAGGGGGGGATATCACTGTTCACTGCCATGCAGGACAGAGGCTCATATACATTAGGAGTCATATTCTAATTGAAGACTAATCAGTGTGGGCTAGCAAATTTAGGATAAACAGCAAAAACTTCTTCAAGCACTCTTGATTCAATGTAATAATTACAAAGTTCATGATACAATAAGCCAGGTGGCCTGAAGTTTTTGACAGTGTCACATTCAATAATATAGTGTTCAAGTGTACGCTTTAAAAGGTTTATCACAAAGTTTACATGCTGAGTGTTCCGGTTACTAACTTGCCAGACGTGTCTGTATCCTAGCCTAATTCTGGCCACGCCTACATCACATTATTTAGTTCTGTCCTTATGCTGGCCATACCGGTACCTATTGTCACAATTTTTGTCATATTTACTAATGCTACAACTACCAGGTCTCTCTGCATTTCTCAGTTCATCTGGATCAGAGTTCATGATTCTCACTTTAATGTTTTTAAGTACAGCATTGGACAGGCCAAGGTCACGGTCAACATTTTCTTTCTTACATTCCTCATTGACCAGTCTATCAGCACGGTCATGATACCTAATTCCAACATGGGACGGAATCCACCCAAATTCAATACGAAAGTTGTTTTGAGTGGCAGTTATCAAATTTCTCTTAATATCACAAACAACTTTAAACATTGAACCTGACGAACTGTTCATTGATTTCAAAGCACTTTAAGAGTCACAGAATATCACCCCACCTCCATTTTCTTTAAGGTTGTCTGTAGTTAAGTAGATTTCCATTAGGTCAGTTTGTGTTGTGCTGGCCCAGTTGTTCAGCCTTTGCCTGTTTGACACTATCATCTCCTTTTCTTTATATATTACAATTGCACAGCCTGTTCTACCTGTGTTTGTCTGCACAGAACCATCAGTAAAAGCATAACATTCACTAGATTAAATACTCTCTATGTGACTGTTAATAGTTTCTAGTGTAATACATCTCACCACATCGGTGTTTAACATTTGCTCACTACTAAGAGGAGTGTAGTTAATTGGAACTGATATATCCAGTCAAGGAGGAATGGGATCGTCTGGGGCGATTGGGACATTTAGTTTCAAGAGATTTGCAACACTTTCTATGAAGCCACGCCCCAGAGAGAGTCTTTTGTTGAAGGTTAGCGAGATAGTCGGGATTACTTAAATACAACATCAACTGTAATTTGAGAACCATTGTTCTTCAAAAGTTTGACACAAAACATGGTATTAAGTAGAGCTATCCTCTCAGATAGAGAGGGCAGCCCGAGCTCTTTCCTCATGTTTACAATTCTGGTTGATTTTGAGCATCCTAGAATGATGCACATGGCTTCATTTTGTACTACATCAAGGCTGTTTAGTTGTTTAGAGGGAATAGTCACAAGACGGAGAGCATGATAGTAAACTACAGATCGAATGAAGTGAAGATAGAAAGTACGAGCATAGGTGATGTTAATCCCATAGCTCTTACCAACAAGGGTTCTGAGGGGTTTAATGCACTGCAATAGTTTAGCATGAAAGTTGCCGACGAAGTTCGCATCATTCACATTAATTCCACGATATTTATAAGAGCTACATAGTTCCAAGGGCATGCTATCAATGTTAAAGTTAAGAGGCAGAGAGTGAGCAGGGCGAGGATTGAGGACCCTCGTCTTGTCAACAGATATTATGAGACCACATTCAACAGTTCTCTGAGAAAATACATCCAGCAAGGCTTGGAGCCTGAGATTGGTCTGTGTTCTAATGCAGATTACATCAGCATAACATATTACAGTTTCAATCAGTTGAACAGGAATATCAGCAATAAGCTTGTGCATCAGTATATTAAAGAGCATAGGACTTAACACTCCTCCCTGAGGCGTGCCAAGCTCAAATGCTGTCATTCTGCTTCTTTTGACTCCCCAAAGCAGAACACTGGCATACCTGTTGGACAGATAACCCTTCATCCATGTCAAGAGGTTACTTTGGATGCCAAAATTTGCTAGTTGCTCAAGTATAATGTCTCTATTAGCCACATCAAAGGCTGATTTAAGGTCTATGAAGGCAGTTTGTGTCTTATCTTTTGAATGAACAAGATATTTTGCAAAGCATATCTGTGTGCTGTGCCCGGGCATGAAGCCATACAGATTAGGGGCAAGTTTGTCTTTGACTTGAAACATGAGATGGTTGAGAACAACTCTTTCAAGAACTTTACACATACAGGATGTGAGTGAAATTGGCCTGGAGTTTGGAGAGTTAGCTTTAGCGACTGACACTACGTTTCCTTGAGTTCATGTCTTTGGCAGAATACCTTGTGTGAGGCTCATTTGATACAGGTCGAGCAGTGGATGGTTAGGGACCTCATTATCAATCTCAGGGTGATATAGGTTATGCCATCTATGTAATTGCTCATAGGAGCGATTTTGATTTCTGTAGGGCAACAAGACCCTTGTCGTTGACGCGACGAGTATAATTCGGTCAAAACTTGTTAAAAAACAATTCACATATAACAACTGCTGGTACATCAGGACACACAGTTGAATAGTATGATTATTATAAAGTACATAACCTATTAACCTCTTAAATTTAACTCACACGTTACAACTGCTGATACATCAGGGCACAGTTTGTATAATATGATCAGTATACGGCACATAAATACACTTTTTAAAGTTATTTAGAGTTCTTAGAGGATTTAATAGTTCATAATCACACTCACGGTTTGGGGTCTAGGGTTTGACCAACGAGAACAAATATAAATATCCTCCTGGTAGATGTTGGCTGAGCGAAAATTCAAGATGTTGTCTCTACGGTAAAAGGCGAGACTCTGCTGGTCCTCAGGCAGTCACACAGCTGCTACCAGCTCCATCTCCCTTAGTAAGCTACAAGTGATCGCGGGCACGTTCGTGCCCTTGTGAGAGTTTGAACGCTTGTGACAGCGTACAGCGAATGAGGGTGTGCCAGGTCCTTAGACTTGCATGGTAAATTAGGGTGCATCGTTTTCCATCGTATATAAAATTGTTAACTAATGCCTTCCTAAAGAAACCATCGACATGGGACCAGGTTCGTTCCACTCTTCGAATTTTTTGCGATTTTTCCTCCAAGTTTGATGAAAAACGATTGTGCCGTTTCGGCTGCCAAGAACAGACACACAAACAGACAAACAGACACACGCCTAGTCCTATAGTATATTAGATCCTGAGTTGTAAACAGTTTCTTCACTCAACATGTGGCCGGCACGTGGTGATAACAATCCTCACAAGGGGAAGATGATTCACCTTTTATTAGTGCTGTTGTTAGTTCGTGGTGAGTTATAGGAAACTGGTCAGTAAAGTCTGGTGAGGAACAGGCTATTTCAATAATGAAACCCCTATTAATGTGTGTAACTTTAAGATATTGCTTTATGTCAGGAGGCAGGTAAGTGATTTGTGACACACTGGACCATTGGTCTAATAACATGTCAGCATATTCAAAGGGGCTGTGATGAAGTTGGACTGGGGTGGGTGACTTGGTAATGGCTCTAATTTTGTTCCACACTTCTGCTGGAGTGGTTGTTCTGTTAATCCCCTGTAAGAACTGTTCCCAATGGGTGTTTCTCACCTGACCTTTGAGTTCACGAAATGCTCTGTTAACTTTGAGGAATGCCAGGAGGTTAGGACTAGTTTTATTTTGCTTATAAGTTTTGGCAAGCTGTTCTACCTTCTCTCCTTCTTTGATGAGGATGGGGTCATGTGTCCACAGAGGTGGTTTAGTGCTGCTTCCCTTCCTCCTTGACTTAACCCAGGTGGTATAGTATGTTGTAATGACATTTACAAGATCACAGCAAAATTCATCCACTGACCCAAGTGTATATCCAGCATACCATGTGTGGATGTAGGCCTTGAAGTGCAGTTTAAGATTTTCTGGGATGTTAATTCTGAGCTTAGGATGGGGTTCACACCTGACATCTGCAACAGTGTATTCGGTAAGTATTGCATACTGATCACTGACTAGGTGGTCTGAGATGACCTTAGCCTTGACATTACTGTCTACTAGGTTATACCCAATCACATAATCAAGTCTGCCCCCCATCAGATGTGTCACTTTGTCTGTGTCGTATACAGTGATATTATGATTATTGATGTAATTTACGAACACCCTCCCATAAGAGTTACACTGGACATCACCGAGGACAGTGTGACGAGAGTTAAAGTCACCGATACACGACGGAGGGAGGGTGGGGAGGGTGAGGGATATGGAAAGGGAGGGTGAGAGAGTTGAAGGGAGGTCGAGGGAGAATGAAGGAAGGGAAGGAAGATGTAGAGGGGGGAGGCATGGAGGGAGAGGAAGGGAGGTGTGCAGGGGGGAGGGAAGTGGGGGGAGGGCGAGGGAAAAGGGGGAGGAGGAGGAGGAGGGAGATAGTGGGAGTGGGGGGATAAAGAGAGAGGGAAGGGAATAGAGAGAGGAGGATGGAGATGGAGGAGGGTGATGTGTATAGAGAAAGGGAGAGGGAGATGGAGGGACGGGAAGGTAGATGGAGGGATGGGGATGGGGCGGAGGAGGGAGATGGGTAAGGGGGTGGAATTGGAGGGAAGTGGAGGGAGGGGGAGGAAGTTGAAGGGAGGAGGTGGAAGATGGAGCGAGGGGTAGGGAAAGAGGAGTAGGTGTGATGGAGTTTGATACTACTACTACTACTACTACTACTTTTTATTACCTTAATACTAAATATCCTAATACAAAAGTAGCTACCATAGCTGAGTTAAGCCGCATTTCTATGCAGCATTCAGTGACTGTTGCCTCATAGTCAATATCTGTACTGTTGTTGGCTTTGGAGCCGAAGATCTCGTTCCCCTGAGGCAAAGCAATGCAGACCTAAGCAGAGAGAAGGAGAGTCGACATCTCAACCAGGCTGCAATGTAGCTTCTGGGCTAATGCTTATGTTCAGATAACACCTCGGCCAATCTTGCGTAGAACCATCAATAATAATAATAATAATAATAATAATAATAATAATAATAATAATAATAATAATATGTCTATTATCATTAATATTTTTGTTACACAGGTACAGTATAACTATTGTTATCAACTAGGGAACCTGGATACCACGAATTAGGTACTGTACAGTACATAATCACTTAGCTATTGTTCACTACGTGAACCTAGGCTCACCATTGGATGTGTTGTATAAGGATTTCTCCAAGGCGTTTGACAAAGTCCCACATGCACAACTACCTCTAAGATCCAGGTACATGACATCACAGGCAAGATTTTGATGTGAATTAACAACTGTCTCGAAGACAGGGAGCAAAGATGGTAATAAATGGAGTGCATTCTGCATGGATAAAGTTTTCAGTGGAGTACCTCTAGGTTCTATCCTTGGACCCACCTTGTTTGTGATCAACATAAACGATTAAGATGAAAATATATTGAGGCACATTGTCAAATTTGGGGAAGACACGAAGATATTTGGGAAAGTAGCAAGTCAAGATGAGGTCGCAATACTGCAGAAAGACCTGCATGAACTGTTCAAATGATCTCGAGATTGGGAATGTTCTTTAACATTAGGCAATGCAAGACCCAACGCGTAGGATATAACCACCCCAATCAAAACTAGTTAATAACACTTTCCTGGATACTGTCGATAAGGATAAAGATTTTGGCGTTGAGTTAGATCATTCACTGACGGCGGCACAACAAGTGGGGGCAACAGTGAGAAAAGCAAATCGAGATTTGGGAATTATAAAGCATATCTTTGAAATCAAAGATAGGAATGCGCTTCTTCAACTGCACAAATCTCAATTACGTCCCAGTCTGGATTATTGTATTCAGGCATGGAAACCCTACCTCCAGAAAGATCTAACATCCTTAGAAAAGGTGCAACACAGAGCGTCTAAATTTATTCAGGAACTCTGTTATTTGGATTATCCAAGTAGACTGAGGGCCTTAGGACAAACAATCCTTCAGACAAGGCATAATAGGGTGGATATCATTGAAACAATAAAAATCCTGAAGAGGATGGAAAACCTGAACCCGGGACTTTTATTTGTGATGCCACGCCGCCACCAACACGAGAGAACATAACTACAAGCTCGCCAACTTACCATGCAGAAGGAATATAAGGAAATATTTTTTCACACAGAGGGTGGTAGGCCTTTGGTACGCCCGGAGGTACGGTCTACCAGCCCAAACTGTGGAATCAAGAACAGTACTGGGCTTCAAACTAGCCTTTGACAAAATTATCAAGACCAACATAGGGATCCTACACAGACCACTGGCCTCCTTCCCTCGCCATGGCCATTAGGTAAATAAGGTACTGTAGGAATGTTATTAGCTTGGAAAGTCATATGGGAATTTAATTATAAACAGAAAATAAACATTAACAATCCTGTATTCCTTTTCCCCGTGAGGTCGTCTGGGAGAAATAGGGGGAAGGTGACGTGACATACACAGTATATACGCAGGAATATGTTCAATAGTGCCAGCTAGTAAATATACGACGCAGCTTTAACGTTCAGTATCACAATATCTCGTATCTTGGGATGCTTCTTGTTCCTACCTCATCTCCATTTAGCTGGGAATGAAGTAGAGCTGATAGGTAAATAGCCAGAGCATCATGTATATAGATAAGCTAAAAAGATAATGCGACAACTCGATCTTAGTCACGACGCCCTCGTGTGGGTTGATGACATCGTCGGGTCCAGATGGATCTTGTTTACAAATCTGGTGTTCGATAAAGTTTCTTAAGTGCTTCTAATGAGCACTTCACACCTGGATATCTGTGTCTCCGACGGCTTTAACTGTTAATAAACTCACCTTTTCAACCGAAATATTATCCATTCTTGATATTATTCATCATCAGGCGGGTTGTAGAGAGCTATATGTTATGTTTCTTATGGAGTTATTCCCGTGCATCTCTCGCCTCAGGTGTCAGTGACGTCACGCCGTTGGTGTCAAACGAGCGACTCAACCTCGTGCTTGTATATGTTTCTCTCCCAACAGAATAACTCTAAAAAATCTAGCAAATGAAACTGATATTTGTTAGGATTTATCTAATTTTAAGAAAGCCCACTGAATCATCAACCTCACACAATAGATAGGCTACCTGAATCTTTAGTCAAAGTTAGTTTCTGTTTACCTCTCACAGTATCTATCATCCTAACTTTATTCCTAAATAAATGGGGCGGAGCAGGCGCGCTGAACATCACAAGAAACCTCAATGGGAATAAATTCCACTTGGAAATAATATTAAATACTGAAAATAAGAACAAACGGAATAAACTTTGTACAATAATTATCATTTTTTTTCCCTTCTCCATAACTTAATAAGCAAAAGAAAACGCATTTACTTATTGGTGAGTGTCTATGTAGTTTCGGCGCCGTAGTGTCACCAACCTTGATGTCATAGCTTGAGTCCATTGGTCAGGATACTTATAATTAGGTAAGGGATATACTGTATGTAAATAACATTGATGCTGGTAATAGTAGTGGTGGTAGTGGGAGTAGTAGTAGTGATAGCATTAGTCGTGATGATAGTAGTAGTATTAATACCAACGATAGTGGTAGTGATGATTGTAGTAGTAGCGGTAGTGATAGTGATAATAATAGAAGTAGTAATAGTAACGATGTTGATAGTAATATTGTAGTAGTAAAAGTAGTAGTAGTAGTAGTAGATGAACTGGTGATAGTGGCGGTGGTGAATTTTGGCAGACACTAACATTCTCTACCACCACTACTATTGCCACCACCACCTGCCAACCAAAGCTATTTACTGCCGCTGTCTCCCTTACCATCAAACATTTTAACAGGGGTAAAGTTTACGAAATATTGACCTAAATGGCTACAATGAACTGGATGAGTTGCGCTAATTGGGAATCATTCGTCTGTGTGTCTGAAGGAGGTCGACATTGAAGCGGCTCGACTCCTGCTACGTGTATGTTCTCGTAAAGGTTTCGAAGCAAGGCTGGGGAGACGTGCGTGGTGTGGTGGTTCAGTAAGGGTTCGAAGTAAGGTTTAGAGGAGGGGTTAGTGAGGGCTTGAAACAAGTATAAGAGGGGCTTCAATCAGGATTCAAAGCTAAGTTTGAGGGATGTTTTAATAAGATCTCGAAACACAATCAGCGGGAACGGTGTTTCAGTTAGAATTCGAACCTATTTCGGCCTAGAATCCATGAGTGTTTCAGTGAGGGTTCGAAATAATAAGTTGGAAATTGTTTTAATTACATCAGTACCATGTGAAGAATATATATATTTAGTGTGTGTGTGTGTGTGTGCTCACCGTAACATAAACATGTGTACAGGACAGCCAAACAAACTTATGCTGAGAATCAAACAAAGTATAAGTAAACAAATGTTCATCTCGGGTAAAAAAAATACTGTAAATGTTAAGAGGCTGGTCAAACATACTCATTGTTGTGTCAAGCTTTTAACCACTACACAGCCGCCCCATATTTTGTCTACCACCGCCGCTACCGCTACGTTATCAGACTTCTCTGTATACTACCACCCTCACTACACTACCACATTACATACTGTATACTACATAATGTAGTATATACTTTTTACTTTTATATAATAATAATAATAATAATAATAATAATAGCAGTAGTAGTCTTACAACACTAGTGAAAAACCCTTACTTAACCCCAGCAGAAAGGTCACGCCTTGCACTAGACTAGGAGGAATGGGATTGACTAATCCAGTGGAGCTTGCCGCTACAGAACATCAGAACGCTGTCAAGCTCACGGCAGCTCTCACTGAGCACATAATAGATCAGAATGCAGCAAGTCAGGTGGATTCGACGGACCATCCAAAGTGATAAACTACAACAACTGTTGCAACAAGTGCCAGAGAACATGAAAAGAAAAGTAGCTATAGTGCAGGAGGTGGGCGCCTCAAACTGGTGAACAACGTTACCGATAAGGGCAGAAGGCTTCATCCTAAATAAACAAGAATTCACAGATGCTATTACTCTAAGGTACGGTAGGCCAGTAAAAGGTTTGCCCTCCCAATGCGTGTGCGGCTCATTTTATGACATCGAACACGCCATGGTGTGCAAGAAAGGGGGCTTCGTATGCATTAGGCATGACGAAGTAAGGGAGCTAACAGCAAATCTACTGACGGACATCTGCCACGACGTCATAGTGGAACCGCCCCTCCTTCCATTGGACGGTGAGAACCTCCGTCACGGGACTTCAAACGCATCCAACGAAGCCCGTGTGGACGTCACTGATCGAGGGTTCTGGACGCCGGGACAGCGAGACTTTTTTGACATGAGGATTTTTTACCCCATGGCCGCATGTCACCGCAACCTAGCTCTCGATGCTACACACAGGAGGAACGAAAACAACAAGATTAGGGCATATGGGGAGAGAATTTAAAACGTTGATCAAGGCAGCTTCACTCCTCTGTTGTTCACAACCTCTGGCGGAATGGGACCAAGTGTTTCTACGCCAGACTCGCGGAGGTGTTATCTGAACTGAAGCACCAGCCCAGAAGTTATGTTACAGCAGGGTTGAGATGTTTACTGTCCTTCTCTCTGCTTAGGTCTGCATTGCTTTGCCTCAGGGAAACGAGAGCATCGGCCCCAAAGCCGACAACAGTCGCAGATATCGACTTTGAGGCAACAGTCACTGAATGCTGCATATATCTGCGGCTCAACTAACTCAACACAGCCAGGGTAGCTACCGTAGCTACCTATGTATTAAGATAGTTAATTTTAAGGTAATAAAATGGCGGCGAAGGTGTAGTTATTGGGGAGGCTGGAGGCCAATTAAAAAAAAAAGAAGTAGTAATAGTAGTAGTAGTAGTAAATAAAAGTAGCAGTAGTAGAGGTTTCCTTCTTCATTTCGTTGTACTCTTGATTACACCCCACGAAACATAGGTCAATCCAGTGGCAGGCTGGGTCATGAGGAGTCATTCTGTTATGTTGTGCACTGAGTTGACCACTAATCACATAATTCCTAAGCAAAACATAATAGGAAAAAACAAATTAGAAATAATATAAATTTGATGTTTTCCTGAAATCTGACTGACGTTTTCTTACTTGCAAAAACAGGGAAATTCTGCTTGAATTTCCAAATTGTAATACCACAAAAATCAAAGGACAGATTGCGTTGAAACTTCGCTCAAGCGTAGTTTATCAGATAACAAATATGAAGTAAGAATTTCATTAAAGTTCAATAAGAAAGCTCAAGCTCATAACACAAGGTTAAATATGACACGAGGAGAGCACCGAGGCCTGTTTTAGCTATCGTGCTGGATTATTGCCAGAAGTGCTTCACAAGGTTGGGATAATGTTGATAATTTTGTAGTTTACTGAAATTAATACTTCAAAGTAAACTGGGCTCTTATGAGATGAGCATTTAAGTTTTTACAATGAATAGGGGAGATATTTTTCACTCATTTGGGAATTTCTCTCTCTTTCATTCGAATCTCTCGGAGTTTCAGCGCCTGAACTTTTCAGTTTTTACGCAGCATTCATATTTCCTAAGTACACCTATGCTTACCCTTTCTGGTCCTTTTCCTTAAATGACACAGAACGAGGACTCCTAGAACGAGTGCAGAAGAGAGCGTGCAAGACTATTCTCTTTCTTTCCTACACTACACATCAATAGGCGCCCAGTAGACTGACCCTCTTAACTCATTTGTATGATTGGAAAGAATCTATTATACCATCCTGGCCACCGTCTCCTGTTACCTCTTGAGACCCCTCGTCCTCAAATTGCTGTACGACACAACTAACGAATCCAATCCATTCGGCTGCGTATTGATCACCATAGGAACAACCAAATTCCAATCATTGTATAAATTATCAACTACCCGAAGATAACCTGCGTGTTTGTTCCTCTCAAGTCTCACTTTTGATATATATATATATATATATATATATATATATATATATATATATATATATATATATATATATATATATATATATATATATATATATATATATATATATATATATATATATATTTCATGTAGATCCACAATGAAAACATGGATAAGATAAATCTTGATAATATGTTACATAAATTTATTTGTCAGTGGCCCAAGGTTAAAAATGCTCTGAAAACCTTTGATCTAGGTGTAGGATAGTTATTTAGTGGGTCCCTTATTTTTGACCTGACCTGACTAGTCACGTCACCCCCTTCTCTTAAGCTCCTGTACGTGTGTGTTGGTGTGGGGATTAGTGGATGACATCATTATGACCTGACCTCATGTTTAATAAGGTCACCCTGTATATTTAAGCCTCTCTCTGTCCATGTAATCCAGTTGCCTCTGAAGATGTCTTGAATAATGACGAAAGCTCAGGTGCTCCGTTGTTTTCCTTTTCCCGTGTGATTTCATCAAGATATATATATATATATATATATATATATATATATATATACTTCATTTTTAGTCCATTTAACACGCGGACTTTGAACATACAATCAACGACCTCACCAGCAAGGAATCGAACCCTCGACCTACTGGGTGTGACTAGGGAACGCTTACCGGCTAGGCCACAAGGACACTAAAAGCAGTTCTAGACTCTGTTATATTTCACACAAAGCCTGTTCATCGAGCTGATGGCGCCGTGAACCTCATTGGGAAACTGCCCGTGCCTCGTATGTGGTGTCAGTAACATTTTACCGAATCCAGCTGGTATGAAACGCGAGGTACATATATATACTTCATTTTTAGTCCATTTAACACGCGGACTTTGAACATACAATCAACGACCTCACCAGCAAGGAATCGAACCCTCGACCTACTGGGTGTGACTAGGGAACGCTTACCGGCTAGGCCACAAGGACACTAAAAGCAGTTCTAGACTCTGTTATATTTCACACAAAGCCTGTTCATCGAGCTGATGGCGCCGTGAACCTCATTGGGAAACTGCCCGTGCCTCGTATGTGGTGTCAGTAGCATTTTACCGAATCCAGCTGGTATGAAACGCGAGGTACATATATATACTTCATTTTTAGTCCATTTAACACGCGGACTTTGAACATACAATCAACGACCTCACCAGCAAGGAATCGAACCCTCGACCTACTGGGTGTGACTAGGGAACGCTTACCGGCTAGGCCACAAGGACACTAAAAGCAGTTCTAGACTCTGTTATATTTCACACAAAGCCTGTTCATCGAGCTGATGGCGCCGTGAACCTCATTGGGAAACTGCCCGTGCCTCGTATGTGGTGTCAGTAGCATTTTACCGAATCCAGCTGGTATGAAACGCGAGGTACATATATATACTTCATTTTTAGTCCATTTAACACGCGGACTTTGAACATACAATCAACGACCTCACCAGCAAGGAATCGAACCCTCGACCTACTGGGTGTGACTAGGGAACGCTTACCGGCTAGGCTACAAGGACGGTAAAATGCTACTGACACCACATACGAGGCACGGGCAGTTTCCCAATGAGGTTCACGGCGCCATCAGCTCGATGAACAGGCTTTGTGTGAAATATAACAGAGTCTAGAACTGCTTTTAGTGTCCTTGTGGCCTAGCCGGTAAGCGTTCCCTAGTCACACCCAGTAGGTCGAGGGTTCGATTCCTTGCTGGTGAGGTCGTTGATTATATATATATATATATATATATATATATATATATATTGTTACGCCGTCTCTTAATTTACTTTAATATCCAGGTTCTAGGCGTAACCAAACAAAAAAAGTGAAGTAAATTAAAAGGGATTAAAAATAAATAAAGTAAACCTTTAAGAATTTAATTAAATTAAATATTAACACACTAAAGAGCTTCGTAGGCTGTCACAACAAATTGATTCACTATCGAAACTTTTAAGACACAAATGATACTAAAACATCGAAACATCAAAAGAATAAAAAAGGCATTGGATTATATTAACACTGCATAAACATATAAAATAACTGACACTGAAATTAACTATGGTGAAACAACACTGAATTACTTAAATGCAACCAAGCAAGCACTGATGGACACATAAGAGACACAAATAGGTATTCACATAGATATACCACATTGGTGGCGACAAGAACAACACAGACATATAATATGGTATAAGTAACAGGTGACTGGTGTCACTCAAAAGAACGTGAACTGAATGACAAGAGGACTGGACTGAACTCCGGGTTGGTTGGTAATACAGAGAGAAGAGAGCAGTAGCTCTGAGAGTGGAAGAAGGGTATAGTACAAGGTAAAGTTCAGAAGTGGGAAGTAGAGGAGAAGGTTAGCAGCAGGTGGGCTATCCACCTTGCGGAGACGGGTTTTTTTTGTCTTCCGTAACTGTGCTGCCTTAGTGGTTCATGGGGTTAGGGAAGGCCGGTCTCAGCCAAGCTAAGCTAAGTTATTCTAAGTTGTCCTTGGGACATATTATCTTAGGGGGGGGGGGGGGGGTCCCTGAAGGTCCTTGTGTCACTGGAGGGATAATCCCCATCTTTTTTTTCTTTTTTTTTTTTTAAACTATTTAGGTCATTTGTTTATTTGTGGGGTCCCTCCAGGTCCTTGTGTGTCTGGAGAGTTGTGCCCATCTTTTGGTTCTTATTTATTGTTATTTTATTGTTATTGTGTATATAGAGGCTCTGGTTCTTCATTATCATTTTTCCTGCTTCTAGGCCACCATCTGTGTGATGTGTTGTTGTTTTCCTCGATTAGTTTGTTTAGTATGGGATCCTGTTCTTGCTCGATTTTTTCCCATATTGCATTTGCTTGGGTGTGTATTCTGATGTTGAGTGGGTCTATGCCGTGTTCTGTGTGTATGTCTTGTACTGTTTGTGTGTATGGTGGTTGGTGTTTTGCCGCTCTTCTGAGGGCTATATTTTGCACTGCTTGAAATTTAAGTTGATTAGTTCTTGCGATTGTGTTCAGAGGTATCGGAGGGTATTCTAAGTGTGGTCTGATCAATGCATTGTATAGGTGCAATTGCGTGTTGGTGTCCAATTGGCGGAATCTTCTGAGCTTTGTAAGTTGTGATCTTGCCATAGCTATTCTTTCGTTGATGTGAGGGATTATTCCGCTTCTGGATATCTTGAGTCCTAATGTTTTTCCCTTGGCAACATATGGTATTTGTTGATTGTTGATAATAATAGGGCATGGGTTTGCTTTTGCGATGTGAATTATTTGGAGTTTTTGGACATTGGTTTTTATCTTCCATTTTCGTTCATAGTTGTTTATTAACTCTATTTCTCTGCATGTTCTAATGGCCATCATTTGTTTGGATTTTCCCGGGTACCTGATTATCTGTGTAACATCATCTGCATATGCTATATATTCTGATTGCCGTGGTTGCGGCATATCTGCCGTGTATACAGTGTATAACGTCGGCGATATATTACTGCCTTGGGGAACTCCGCTATGAAGGTTGAAGGTTTGTCCTAGATGGTTATCGATGATTAATTTGGCCTTTCTGTTATCTAAGAAATTACATAGTAGTGCTGTGATGTTGGTAGGCATGTCCAATTTGATTATTTTTAACTTCAGTCCTTCATGCCAGACTTTATCAAATGCTTTTGAAACATCTCTTAGAATTATATTGCATTGTTCTCTGTTACTTGCAGCATTTGCAATTGATTCGTATATTAGTGCTATTGCTGTGTTGGTTCCTCAGTTTTTTCGAAAGCCGTGCTGTCTCGAGTTATATTTGTTTTCTTGGTCTAAAAAATTTCTGAGTCTGTGGTTGATTATTTTTTCCAATATTTTACCGGGTGTTTCCAGTAATGAGATGGGTCTGTAGTTTTCTGCTTGAGTATGGTTCTTTCCTGCTTTCGGGATGAGTCTGATTTTGGCTAATTTAAATTTGGTAGTGAAAGAGCCAGTTGCAAGTGAGGCATTGTATATATTTTTGAGCTGTTCGATCATAGACTGAGGAATGTTTTGTAATACGATTTTATTAATTTGGCTTATGCCAGGTGCTTTATTCTTGAAGCTTGCTATTGTTTTTACAATATCATTGTGAGTTAGAGGAGCAATTATTGGATTGTTGATGTTTAATGAATTGAGGTTAATTTTCACGGAATGTTCCCATATCTCTGTGTTCTGGCTCAAATATGTTCTAGTTGCCTGTTCTGTTTCTTGGCAGAAGCTTCTATTATCTTCGTCGTTGATTGTGAATATGTCTTTCCAGAATTCTCTAAATATTGGTTCTTTTTCGTGTGGTTCTGTTGCCTTTCTACCGTTTTTGTCCTTTATATAGATATAGCTAGTTTCTTCCGAATTAGTTCCCATTAGGTTTTTAATTTTTTTCCAGAATGCTTTTGGGTTTCTGTAATCTGCTTGTGTGTCCTGAATCAGTTTGTTCCATTTTTCATTGTGTTTGTTCTTGCTTATGTCTTTCAGTTCTTCTTTTAGATTCCTGTATAATATTCTGTTGTCATTGTTCCACCCGTGTGTTTTGGTGTATTCATATAGATTGGTGAATCTAGTTTGGATCATTTTCTCTTCATAACGTTAATTGTGCATGTGGTAATGTACGGTATGTTGTTTTTGGGATATTGTTTTGCATTGCTGTTGTTACTTCATTGTACCATGTATCCAGCGATTTGTCAATCTCAGTTGTGTCTTTATTGTGTAGGAGTGTTGGTTCGTTTTTGCTGAGATCCAATTTAAATTTTTCCCAGTTTGCTCTATTAAGTGAAAATCTTGGGATTGATGGAATTTGTATCGGAGATGTGGATAAAGTTGCTATTATGGGTAAATGATCACTGGTTGTTGTGGGTCCAGCTTTTAGATGTACGTTTAGATGGTGATGCCTATTGGTTAAA